>WJEZ01000389.1:0-29866 GCA_009869925.1 Thalassaphorura encarpata
TCATGGGATTTATAACTTTGTTAGCTTATTTATGTGGATGCATTCATGGGCATAAAGTTTCAATTTGATACAATTTCTACTCAGTCGTGCTAAAGAATTATGACGAGAATTCCCAACGGGTTAATTAAATTGTTTCAACTTTAGCACATTATACGTGCCACTAATGCGGTGGGTTGACAATAAAAAGCTTTTAAAATGATTTTTCTTCAAATTTTGCCGGAAAAGAGCATATCTAGGGGGAAATCTACAATTTCTTATTGGATATTTATGCCTAATGTCGAC
Organism: Thalassaphorura encarpata; assembly: GCA_009869925.1. Taxonomy (NCBI): domain Eukaryota; kingdom Metazoa; phylum Arthropoda; class Collembola; order Poduromorpha; family Onychiuridae; genus Thalassaphorura; species Thalassaphorura encarpata. The sequence goes on from WJEZ01000389.1 coordinate 283, forward strand.
TTCCTTCATCAAATCTCACAGCAGGGAGTATCGCTCAAGATTTATTTGATATGTTGAGTGAGAGCAGGTGCTATTAATCAATGACATGTTAATAATAGAAATGAGGAAAAAGTTTCATTAGTCACTGAAATTGGAGTCAATGAGCTAAGTAGGAAGAAACAAGTTCATTCGAGCGTGCAACACACGTTCCTAAAGTTTGTTCCTACCGTTGTTCAACTTTCTTCACTTTCTCCACTGGGAGAAAACCCCTTGATCCAGACTTAATCAGATAACAAGTGAAGTGAACATTGTGCCAACTTTCATAGATATCAAACACTCTAAGAAAGAAAACTACAACGTTTTTCGCAGGTCATTGTTTCATCGATACTGAGTATCCCGCAGATTTCTAGAATTTTTTGATTCAGCTGTAGCAGAGATGTAATTTGTACACATTGATTTTAACGAAAGTATTAGGCTACAACGCAGCGATGGCTGTGGAAGTTTTATTTGGAAATTAAAATCTACTAGTGGAATCCTAGAACACGAATTCTCATTATGTGGGAGCGATAACATTTGACAAGAGGATGTATATAAAGTTTATATCAGATTTCCTCTATCTACATCCTTAAGTTTGGCAATGTTATGATTTTCGCATATGAGGACAGTTAACCATAATGCGTTTAAATTATCAAGCACATGCTAATCCTTACAACTTTATACCCGTGCGCTGAGCTGATCATGTAATGAAACCCCTTGTAATTTTGAAAGTGAAAGCGTGATCATAGATTGTGACACATGGTTCGCATCCTTCCTTTCATGGTATGAGGATAATTCTGAAACTGGAAGTTGGTGTACGGCAATAGTTTCTGCTCTTCACTGAATGTCGGGAAACCTGAGATTCACCGGATTTGCTTCACGGACTGGAATCTGGAATTGTCGGATTCCGGTGGTACAAATCCACGTCTCCTGTACGAAATGCGAGGGCCGCGTGTTCCTTGCCAAATTGGGTTTGAGTGTGTAAATTATTTGACACGGGATATGAAATCACAGCTCATATTTCTCATTTCACATGGTTCTTCTCTTTAGAACATTTCATCCGGTTCTACTTACTCAGCTCAGTGGGCAACGTTGAGTTTCTCGTTTCTAGCGTGGGCTTGAAATGAAAGATCTCTCAAAGCAACGCCTTTCAGAATTTCCTCTTAGTACAGGGTTACAGTTAGTCGAATACTTAATTGAATCAAAATAAGTGCAGAAATTTTTTCCTCTCCGCCGTAACTTTCCCGAGTATTATTAGGCTATTTTGAGTGCTTTAATGCAGTTTTTCGTTGCCTTTATAATATGCGCTAATAGTACAGACATCGCGTCAAAAATTTATTTACACCATGTCCTGACATAAAAAAAACCCTGGAAGTATGTTCATGTCATATTTATTCAAAAAAATCAAGCGTCAATTCCAATGACACTTTGCATGGCTTTGCACGGGGGTTCCCGATACAAATGATCGAACTCAGCACTTGCTGTAAAAATCCAAGTCAAGTCTGGACTTTTGACACATGTCTGTCCATACACTGTTCTACGTTTCCAATTTCTAATGTACCACCACAGCTCCAAACATACAAAGGATATTTTATGGAAGTGTATCAGATTAACCTTATAAACCACAAGCAGGATGTGACTGATGGGAAGGACCTCATCAAAAAAACCGCAACCTGGATAAGCTAGACCTCAAGGATGTTCTTTCGTAGAATTTACCAATGAAAACTACGATGAAAATACAAGAGTTCAGTAAATAAATCTGGACAAAGCACTGCAGAACGATATGTGTTTGTATTTTACTCAAGCAGAGTCAGAGATGACCCAAAAGGAAAGATGCGTTTATGGAAGATTAGCCCTAGTGGTGCGTGTAAGATTGTAAATCCGGGCACGACAGGGCTTTATGGGTTATGTGCGTGTAGTTCCTTTGTCTACGTGCTATGGAAACTGTGTAATCATTAGCTAACTATGAATGTGTCATATAAAAGTTGATGTTACGGATATGAAGGGAGGAAATATCGCAATTCTTATAATATAGCTTTTCCTCCTTTTCTCTTTCTTTTCTTTCCTTCCCGCTTTTCCTTACTCCGGTCGTTGATCAGAGTGAATACAAATTGCTTACTTTAATTTTTGAACTTCTGTCAGCTTCAACTCATGATATCCAGTATGTTGTGATGGATGAGAATAATTTTATTTCGTACTTTGAATTTCCGACAGGGTTTAAACGTTTTGATAATTTTATATCAAAATTTTGCCTGTCAATGTGTCGCGATCTCTTAATAAGACGCCTACAATATAAAATCAAAATCTCATCTTAAGGGTGCACATCTTGAACGAAATAAATTCTCGTGATGAAACCTTAAACTGAAGTTCGACCATCTGCATGCTTAATCGAACTTCTGACACTTAAACTTTCTTCTAAAAAAATACTAGGAAATGCCAAACCTCGAATAATAAAAGTAAAGTTGAGAGTGCTTTTTCTCAACTTGAATTATTTTATAAACTCCGAAGAAGGGCAAACGGAAAAAGCCTTCTGGTTTACGAACGGGACGGAACATTTCCATTTCGTTGAGGAGTCCATTTCTCCAAAGTGCAAACTCGATTTCTTTTGAGACGAATCTTTAGGGAAATTCTTGGCCAGAATTAGTAAAATCCGACCTACTTTAAATGACCCGGGATCCATTTCGGTCCTGTCTTGATTCAGAAAAGAAGTGTGAATTCCATACCTTGGCGTATTTTACGTTACACTGGCACAAAATGAGAATTATCGGTCCCAGGAGAGCAAAGTTTATTGCGTGGTAATTCCCACACGAAAACCTCATAATTTTCACAGGAGTGATGATCCTGTCTCTTAAAATTCGGATCAGCGATAATGTCGGATGTACACATATGAGGTCTAGAGTGGAGCAATCAATTATGCGTGTTGCAATAAATTATTGAAATTTGTGAATTTTGAAATTTCTTCTTGTACATTTTCAAGTTGAATTAATTTAAGATTTGTTTGGGCCAAATTCATAGATTACAAGTTTGCTATTTCGTGTAGAAACTAATACAAAAAATCCATACTTATTCAGAAATACTGAGCAAATCACTTTCAGGTAATTCCACTCTCGTCTTACTTTTACTTAAGATGTTACTAAACCGATTGCTGCCACACCCATCCCAGATTTTTGATCCGGAATAATGGAGAAATCCAAAGTTCTTGAGAAGGAAAAAGGGTTGATCTGTAGTTTATTGAAGTGGATTGCATTTGGCATTGCTCTCATCTTCCTTCCCTCTGATGCGATGCCATCCCATGAAACTGATGTTCTTGGAAGGAATGAGAGGAAATAATCCATTTCCTTCCTTAATGTCCTCAACTAGTGTGTGTTTACTTAGGTTAACGGAGAAACTGGATCTTAGTGGTTAATACTCTACGCATTTTCATACTACTACTTGAACTCCGACTCTATTTACTTAGTATATTTGTGCAAATAAAGTTATTAAGATGTAAGTGTCAGTTTAGATGCAAGCAAGCAAAAGTACTAAAACGAATAGTAATCAAGAATACGAGTAATAGAATTTCTTTTTGTTTGGGCTTTTGCCAAATATTTTCATTGGAAATTAAATGAAATTTTAATAAATTCATATCAATAAAGATGAATATTTTGGAATTACACACAAGAAGACCTTAGCATAGTACAGACTCCGTTTACACGTGTTTGTCATTAACCCGACTGGATCTATTCATTTCAATTCATAAAGTTGACTCAGGATAAAGGATTTACCCTGTTAATGGTTCTGTAGAGAGAATTATTATTGCAATGACCATGGCTTGAACCTCTCAAAGTTTCTTAGTTTAACTTAAGGAAATGGGAAGAACAAGGTTGTTTTTATTCATGGAACTGCCGCTGCTTGCCTTTAGTACATCTGAATCCAAGTCTACTACATAATGTGGTGGCGATGACAGTGGGCGGACTGTTCCACATTCAAACGCGTGCCAAAAACATTCATTGGTTTAGGAAGTTAAATCTAGAACAGAAAGAAGTTGATTATTCAAGTTTTCCTACATGAAAATAAAACACGATTCCACTCACTACCTCCGCGTTTAATATTGATAGAGACGTTAGTGTTTATTTTGGGCAAAATTAATTGATGTTTACATTCGTTCGATCGAATCGAAATAGACACCTCAAGTAGTAGGGAAACAAGTACAAACAGGATAGCAGCAGTTAGAAATTGAGAAATTTTGAAGTGCAAAACTGGGTAAACCTTGACATTCCTGGCCAAGAGCTTGGTCAGAAAAAATTCTAGTCAGTCTAGGAAATGGAATACAAACAAATCAATGGAAGTAGTTTATTGGATTCCAATTTTTCACTATTCCTATTGCCAGCTCTGTCGCATGCATAAATATTTTGATATCATTTCGATTCCAATATCCGCAACTAACTCAAAGTTATTTTTATTCATACAATTTTTAAATTAGTATTCTGCGCATGCCAAATGGCATTGATACTTATGGGAAATTGTTTTCGCGCCCATTGCAAAAAGAAACGTATAAAATATTATGAATGAAATGACATAATAAATTGGGTAGGTTCCTCTGTCTGTTAGGCTAGAGAATGAGATGGGTTTTCCCTCATATTTCTCAGGAAGAAGAATAGAGGCGATTAAATTGCCTGGCTCTCATCTTGAGTAAGTTTAGATGCGACGAGTGGTGGATAAACCGAAGGACTAGGACTGTGCTGTGGGATGACATACTTTTGTTAACCCTTGAGAAGCGCATTCTTGTGTGGTTGCTGCTGTTGTTGTTGTTGATGTAATGTTATGTATGAGTCCTTATTAAAGTCACCACAGAGCAGCAGAGCGGTCTGTGTATTATGAGGCTATAATATTTCATTTCCAGTATTTTGCAGCGAAAACGAAAATCTTGAGATGAGAGCGAAGAACTGGTTAACCGTGTGGAAGGAGATTCCCTTGCTTTCTCTCTGTATTGATTTCAAGCATCACTAAATACGTTCAACATAACAGTAAAGAGTAAACCTTAGGACTTTGACTTAGCCTTAGCCTGACTAAATACCACCGCTTCCAGTACCATTACAACATTCCTTAGTACTCAAATGTGTGAGGAGAAAGTCATACCCGACTGAAACTTTCTTGAAGAAACCATTAAATTTTATGGACTGTTTAGTGGTTGGCTTTGGTAAACCAACTGGCTCAGCTCTTTAGAGCATAGCAGCACCATTTGAATTCCTTCTCTTGAAGATCTTCGCTTTGAACTCATAACTCCAATAAATATTTAAATTCTGGATTATCTGGATACTTTTTCTCCAACTAAAGACATTTAAATATTTTGTGCAGAAAATCTTCCAATGTAACCAGAGATGAATACATGGCATTGATGCAAAACTTTGTACCATTATGAAAGTGGTTCCTGAAAAAATGTTTCTCAGCTGTGGAACAGTAATTGAATCACTTTTCTTCCGACCTCCGCATTTCATATCTCCTTCGAGAATATAGACAGCCGCATGAAAAATGTCAAACAAATGCAAAAGGATCCCCATTAAAAATGATTTATGGACAGGTTTTGTAAACTAAATTTATGTGTGGGAAGAGATCAATTCGAAGGAAACAAACAGTGAGCGCAAGAATTGGTAGATTTGTTCTTCTCAATAATAAGAATCAATGTTTGACCCGGATATCAACCATTCGCTTCTTTCCCAATTATTCGTCATTCAGGTATTAGCGCGTTAGACTAGGATATTGATTGAATTAAAATATTAGAAAGACTGGTAAGGAGTTTTAAGCATGAATAAAATAAGAGCTTTCACATGGTATACGTACTAGTCTTGGAACTATTCTGAATTTAGGTCATGAAACCCCATTTTTACTTATTGACTTGAATTGTGTCAACCCATCGCATTCCCAAATAAATTAGAGTAACAAAAAAGAAAAGAAAGAGTAGATTCGTAGACAAAAACAGAGGCTACATCGATAAGATGTTGAGCTTTACGGGATTAAAAGAAAGTAGTCGAGTCAAGTGTTGTGCTGCTGTTTGTGAAATCCTATATGTACAAAGGGCAAGGCATGACACAGTGCACGGAAATGCAAGGGAGATAAATGACCGAAAAGAAATCCGCCCGCCCCAAGAAAAACTTGAGGGAGACTTGGTAAAGGATAGATAGATAGGAAGTTTTTTCTTTTCTCCTGTAGAAATATTTGCATGTTCTTTTCCGGGTGGCGGTTCCTCCTTTTTCTACTTCTTGATAATGCTTTTTCTTCCATTTCTTGGATTGTGTCGAGAGAAGAAGGGCGAGGAAGGAAGGAATGACTCAATGAATCAAGAGTAACTTTGTATTTGGAACATATGCTACGCAACATTACGTTCTAAGGCAGGCAGGGTCATATAAGCATATTCTCGTCCTGCAATGAGCACTTTCCTACTTTCTTCTACTTTTACTTTACTTTCTCCACTTCCTTCCTTGGGCTTTTATTTCTTGACTTGAAATGAGAATGGAATGAGAAGGGAAATCATCTCTCTCAAATGCATTTTGTGACCACATTCCGTTTCCGCTTCTTTCTTTCTCTTTTTTGTCTTTTATCTATTTTGGGACAAACTTTGTTCCTAAGAGCTTTTTCTTCACGTTTCCAAGAATCGTTTTTTCAGCCAAGAACTAATACATGATCATGTCATGAAGGAAATAGATCTTCCGCTTCCGGCTTGGGTTCTGTTTTAGATTTCATGGAAATTTGGTTTCATAACTCACATCCAGTCTTTCAACTCGGTTAAGCAAAATTAATATAATATCCGATGATACGGGAAATTGAACAAGCAGAGTTTATTCCTTTTACAAATAGGCCTTGCGAATATAAATAATAGTTAAAATGTTAATAAAACGGTAGGATTGTCCTCAAAGCTCTGACCATTGAACAGTAACGAGGAAGTAGAGTGAAAAATGGAAAGCACTAACTCTGTCCTCCTACCTGTTAAGGTTGAGTGTAGAAAATAAATGAGAGTTTCCCTATGGCTTCAAGGTTTCCCCAGAGAGAAGGAAGACATTGCATTGCACTGCACTGAAATCCACCAGAAGAACCTGCTTTGCTCCATTTGTCTAAAATGGCAATTTCCTTTTCTCATCCAGAAAGCAGGGCACTGCACTTTAGTACAGATGACTGGAATAGGATTCGGATTTCTATTTCTGGAGGAGAATCATGAATCATTTCTTGTTGAAATGTGCTTTAGATTTGCCACTTCCAATGCAATCTTCGCCTGGAGGAAAGGAACGATTTGAAAATGTGTCAAGAGGTGTTTCTTTCAGAATTTCTTCTGAATTGGTAAATCTCTATTGAACTCCAGAGTTTTTCAGCATCCAAATTTCAACAACTTTGTCAGCTCGACGAGATTTTTGCCGATGTCTCAATTTAGTTATATTGATAGGTCATCAAATGAAACAAGAAAGGGGCATACTTTTCGGATTGAAGAGGCGTCACATTCAAATGGTAACTTATTGAGTGGTTAACCCTCCTTATCCAGTCGCTCAAATAAGATTTTGGTCCCAGCATTGCCTTCAAGATTTGAGTAGCGTAGCAGAAGAGATTGCTCTAGGAAGGACCGCTATTAAATTATAAGTAATGATCGTGCCATGGATGATTCATGCACTACTGTGTTTTAATTTGCTTATGCACTGGGGATTCCAAGATAGAGTCAGCTGCTGGCCTCATTCCAAGTTTTCTTATACAAGAATACGACCAAGACATATCTTGTTTCATTAAAGAGAAGATTTGTCACGTCACTGCTCAAGAGTGAAACTAGAGCACCCAGAGGTTAAAATCTGCAACTCTACAAGCTTTCCTCTCCTCAATTTATTGATACATTAATAAATACATGGGCACTCTGTATTTGCATAGTTGTTAGCCAACAAAGTACCACTGCAGTTTTGCAAAGTTGTGAAGATTACGGATTATTCACGTACCTAGTTTTATGATTTTGTCTTCCCCATTCGGTCATTGCCCACTAAATGACTCATTTAGTCTACTTTTGTTCTTTTCCATCCGCAAATATTTTGTTGATGGTAAATGTTAAGTATTTTTTGGTTTAAAATTTTGAATCTCAAGGAAACTCTGACAAAAGGATTTCTCTATAAGAAAAGTAAGGCTGGATTAAATACAAAACTTAAAAACACTAGAAATGTTCATTGAAACTAGATCTGAGATATTTTATGTCTCTTTTTGCATAATAAGCACATTTGAACTGGACGTGACGATCTGTATGTAACATATATTTTGCAAACGTGCATTTGTACTCAACCGAGCAAGAAAACGGAGGGGAATCCAGTGCATTTTCATTTTGTATTTGGGTTTTTATATCTTGTACAAGTTTAACTTTCCCCGGCAGAATGAGTTACGACAGACTAGGCTACTAAGCTGCTGCCCGGAATTCGGAATAATAAAAGAAGACATTTCGCCATTTGGATAGCATTACAAAGATTTGTCACATTTAATAGAGTCCCGAAGGACGTAAGAATTTGTTGAAGCGAACGTGTTTTAAAATATTTCATATACTCATCTTCATTTCTCGTCTTGGGACAATGCATAAAAATGTATTTTTTTAACTCCCTTGCCCTCCCTGACAAATGTCGACCAATTCCACTACGATGCCTTAGTTTTTTAGATTTGAAAATAATGTAAATTAAACATAGAATATAATGTATCCCATCAACGCAATGAATTTTCTTGCCAAATAAGTTGAAGAAAGTTTCAGTTGAATCCAGCTGTGCTGTGTAATGCGTATTGCGTTAGCCTACTTTCTAATTCTGAAAAATAATTGGAGTGTCAGTTTAGGCTACTGGATTGCCTGGAGTTAGTCTGAGTTTATGACTCAATTCTACCTTTACTGCTGTTTCATTTATTTCTTCCCATTTTGGCGAGGAAGAATAAACTATTGCAGAATCTAGTTTAGTGAGATGTGGGCACAGGGGAAAATAAAGGATTAAATGGTTCACAGTTCCTTCCCTTGCTTTCTTTATATATCCTAGTGATTTCACCTCAAGGAACAAATCTTAAGAGTAATCACAAGATTGCTCTTTTCTATTATTTGGGTTAGAGCTAAGCTAGAATGTCCAGCTGTTTGGCCACTTTCCTTGTGGAAGGATAAGGCAAAACTGTGTCCTACATTTAAGTCCACCCAGGCGGAGAAAGCAGGTGAAACCCACCTACAGGAGCATCAAGCCATTTGTCCTTTCAAATTGTCCGAAAACCACTTTTCCTATTGTTTCAACCTGAAGTTTATTATTTCATTAGTCTACTTTTCCTCTGCCCGCCCAAAGGGCCAAGTGGGCGCTAAATAATTTAAGGAACGTAATAACACTAAATTATGACTTCATTGGGAGTTGGATAAAGGCACAGCTTAATTACAAACAACTCCCTCGGGACTATAGCAGAGTTTCATTAATTAATCAGAAAAGGTAATTAAATCTACAAAATTCTAAGCTCCGAATTTTGAAACCTAAGCTCCCTAGCTTCATACAAAATGAATGAATATTTGGCATTAATAAAAATAATTTATTCTATAGATGTGAATAAAATTAATCATAACTGTAACAAAAACTTTTACTGTGAGCTTAGAATTGGCCAATAAATGAGTGGTAATTGGTTGCGGCGATTACCACTTCCAGGAAGATTGACAATTCCCAGCCATTGATATGTAACTCCCAGGAGCACACGAGGGTTGCATAGCTCCAATTGCAAAGCCAGAGAATTGTACTGAGGGGGCACACTTGGAGAAGAATATAATCTCTCACGAAGCGAATGACTTTGTTATGTTCACAAGTAGAACCGAGGAGGACACAATTGTAGTTGACATACACAAATTCATCAGTTGTCTTCCTCTTCACTTGTTTTCTGCATGGGCTAACTTTGCAAATTGGCTTTCCGGTTAATTCATTCAATGTGAGCCATTCTCCTTCTCGGCAGTAGGCCTGAAAGAGTGAAAAAATTGATGAGGATTAATGAAAAAGCTTCCTGAGGAAAATAACAATCATACCTTTCGAAATATAAAATAACACTGATTGGTTTCCGGATGATAAATTAGCGTTCGGTCATTTAAAACGGAAGCACAATCACAATATCCATACACAGTATTTTCCTTTTGCCCGTACAGAATCATGTTTTTCCCACAAAGACTTCCGTATCCAACAGTGTCACATTTTTTGGATTTTGGTTCATAGCGATATGAATAATATTGTTCTTCGGGAACATGAGGGCAAAGCTTTTTCCTGTATACATGGAAGAACGTATTATTTTAAATTCTATGAGTTAATAATTTTGTTTTCTTACATTAATTGACTATCTGTGAGATTTTGGTTGCCTATTGCTGACTCTGTTTGATTTTCTTCCGTCTGAAGTGTCGTCGACTCGGCAGAGTCAATATGGTAGAGTTGATCCGCATATAAAAGTTCTGGCAGAGCTCTTGTCGAAAAATCAGAAATACTTTCCAAGACGACGAGTACAAACAGTGGGGAGAGTGAAATGAACATTTTTAATGTTCAAGTTCCAGTAAATCATGGCAGCATGATTTTTTCCTTCTTCTGCCGCGCACTTTATAATGTGACAAACTAATGTTAGGTAATAAGGAGTAATGGAATCTAACAGCTCAATGCCTTAAAGCCAGTAGAGTGTCAAGCTTCACTAAAACTTGATAAACTTGTTCCAACTTACCACCAATGCAATTAAATTACAGTTACTATAATACGCATAAAGTTACGTTCGTCTTCAATTCGTACAAATTCAAGGCTAAACTTAGCGCAAGTGTTTTCTTATAAGGCGCTTGAGTATATTTAGCACATTTGCGATGCGATGCGATAATTGACCCCGACTTAATCTCTATCCTCTTTATTTGTCCTTTAGTCAGACTTATGAGGTCAGGGCAAATTTTGAACAGCTAATTCCAGTGAACTGACGGTGCTCATGTTCTTAGAATTTGATGACGCGGATATCAAAACATAACACATCATTGAGGTGATGTAAATTCTAATACACATAGTAATTTGGTTTTCGTAAGATTATTCCTAATTGTACCCATGCAATATGAATGTAAAATTTAGTGCTTTTTAAATATTGTGTTAATAATTTAGTATAATTTGTAATACTGCAGAAAAGCATTATTTTACTTGACATTTATTTCGTTAGTTATAAATTTGATAATTCAAGACAAATTCAGATTGTAAATTTGAGATTGGTTTTCTTCTATTCAGAAAATTAATTGCATGTTGGAATTTCTATTCACCAAGTCCAGGACGATTGGCAATTCCCAGACAATGACAAGTAGCTCCCAGGAGATGCAGGAGACTGTAGGTGCACCCATTGCATACGCAAATCCTGGAGGATGTGTGCAATGTGGTAAAATTTTTCCTTTTGTGAACATAATAGAACTTCCATTCCCTTCGTCACCACAATCTGAGTCTAATTTAACGCAGCGATTATTTACTAAAACAAACTCATTCCCACTATCGACTTCAGAATTGGTGTGCTTGGAGGAATAGCATGGATTTCTCTCACACAAAGGTTTTCCATTAGTTCTGCTTAGCACGAGCCATTTTCCCCTTGAACAATATCCCTGTCAATTCATATCAAAGCATTAAATATACAGGAATTCCAGTCACAACTGTATAAATTCTTTAAATATTACCTGCTGAAAAATGAGGTAGCATTGATTTGTCTGCGGGTGGTAAATGAGTGTACGAGTACTGGCATAGTTTCCGCAATCGCATTGTCCAAACATGGAATTATTTCTCTCTGCGTGGAAAATGAGATTATTCTCACACGGACCTTTTGATCCAATGGAATAACATCTCTTTGTTTCATTGTAGTAGCGAATGTAATTTCCATTAGGTCCGAAATCAGTTACTCCTGGGCAAAGGTATTCTCTGAAAAGTAGCCAAAGCGATAATTTTTTACACTCACTTATGAATTATGTCATGACTCATTTACCTTAGCTGATCTTCCGTAAGATTTGTGGGAGTTCTCCAATCTATTTCAGGATATGAGGGGACTGGTCTTATCATGGAGACGTAGGGAGAAGCATTTACAGTAATAAAAGTAGAACAGAAAAAAATTCCAATAGAAATAATAACAAAAAACATTGGGAAAATAATAAATTGACTGAATGCAGCGTAGTTTCTTTCTTGTTTTGGACTATGAGCTCCTACTGATCTAATTTTGCCTTTATCCTTACGCAGCTCAGATGAGAATTCAAAATTAATTAAATAACAATTATTCCTGCGGTACATTCAATCAACGAAATTAGAGTAATTAATAGTACTGGGTTAATTAATAGTTGAAAATGTTATTTCTGTCCATTCAAAGCATATTGAATATTTAAGCAGTGCAAAACATCACTGTCGGAGTCAGGGAGAAGGTTAATAATTTTGTGAACTATCCATTTAGACTTTAAACCTTTAATATTTAAATTCGTATCACATTAGAGCAGTCATTTTTCTGCTCCAATCACCACACCCAGCTCTGCTGACACCCTCCTGAAATTGATCGAAAACTTCCAGGAGAACAAGGAGCAATTTTATTTACAGCTCCTAGGGCAAAATTGGCAGCTGTATTTGTGCACCTTGGCAGAATTTTATTCACTGTAAAATCAACGGCTTCATAGCGATTGCATTCAGGGGCGCGTGCACCAAGTTTGACACATCGATTGTTGAATGGGACAAGCTCATCTTGACCCGGAGATTTTTCGGTTTTATGACAAGGATTTTCTTCACAGATTGGTTGTCTAGTTGTTCTACTCATCGTAAGCCATTCACCTTCTGGACAATAAGCCTGAAGAATATAAAGTTCGAGAAGTAATTTTAAATTAGGCTTAAAAACATTAAGTAACATAAATTACTTGAATGTTTCAATTACCTGTCTGAAAATAAGATAACACTGTTGGGTTTCCTCATGGTAAATTAAAGTTCTCCCAGACATGACACAGTCACAATTCCCGTACACAGTGTTGTCCTCCTGTGCGAAGAAAATCATATTTGGTCCACAAGGTCCCTTAGATCCAATTTTATAACATTCCTCTGTTCTGGTGTGATATCGATAATTAACATCTAGGTCCAAGCATGTCCTTCTCCTTTATGTAAAACATAACGTAGAATTAGACTTCCAAAATAAAAGTGACAATAAATTGTATTCACCTCAACACGTCATCCCGAGTCTCAACGGATTTATATTTTCGAAAACTCGCCCAGTTGGACGGAGTCTCACAAGTAGAACAAACAAATAAGGCGTGGTAAATAAAAATGGATAATGCGAACTTTAATGTCATGTTTGAATCGTCCGTTTGTCAATCAAGACCAGACTGAGGATAAAACTGTTTGTTACGCATTGTTTTGCACAATTCTTGGAAGTTGAATAAAACCTGTTCTTTCAGCCTTACATCGGCATTGAGAATAATTAGCACTTTTCTTTGTTATGCCATACCCAGATGATTTGAATAAATACAAGGAAGAGGTAAATTTGTTTATTAAGAATGAGGATAAAATTTATTAATTTTTCTTGAACCACTGCGTCATGCTTATTAATAACGACTAACGACTATTGTCATATTATAGTAATCTCGCAATTTCGAATCTTGGTTTAGATTTAGAGTGTATTTTATTTTTTGATAGTTAAATATGAATTAGAGCAAGTCATCAAGAAACACATATAATATTAACAATGGTATTTGTTATTAGTCTGGACAAAATCACCACTCCCAGGATTTTTGGCAACCTCCAGAGAGCGAACGCAAAGTATTCGGATCACAAGGCGCTGGAGTCTGGTCTATCGTGCCAACACCATATCCACCAAATGGGTCTGCACATCTTGGAAAAATTTTATTCTTCTCAAATCTGACAACTTCAAATTTTAAGCATTCTGGTTCATTTTTATTCAACTCAACACACCGGTTGTTGAAAACGACAAATTCAGCAGAGTTGCTTGTTTTGATATTTGCGCAAGGGTTGACTTCACATGTAGGCTTTCCAGTTTCCCGACTCAAAGTTAACCAATACCCCTTGGAGCAATACGCCTTAAGAAAAATCACAACATAAAAGTAGAAAGATACGATGATACGGAATTTAAGTGCTTACCTGTTTGAAAATTTCGTAACACCGATCTGTTTGTTTATGAAAAATCAGAGTTCTAAACGAATTCCGGCTGCAGTCACAGGTACCGTCAGTTTGACTTCCAGGTTCACGGTAGAATAATAAATTTGAACCACATGGGCCTTTGTATCCAACTTCGTAACATTTTCTGGTTTTTTGGTCAAATCTAGAATTCAACGATGAGGTCTCCTTTTGCTTTTTCGCACAATTCTTTTCTAAAAATCCAAATAGGACAATTAAGTAATTTGATTAATTTGAAAGTGTTACTACCGATTACTTGTATGCTTCGCTGAACGTCCTTCGTGCATTCCGATATGATGATAAAGAATTGACGTTAATCATAAATCCTTGAAGTGACAAGAAGGAAGTCAATAGAAACTTTATCGAAAGAGCCATGATTCTCTGCAGATAAATATTCTTATACTGATATTGCGATAATGCAGTCTAATTTTCCTCAGTGGAGAATTAAACAATAATAAGGCTTTTCCTCTGCACCAAGGTTGTCAGCCAGAGGACATCGGGGTTTTCTGTGGTAAAATGTCATCGGCGTTTTTGTGATTTTACTTCCTTGAGGTTTAAGCAATAAATTAAGTTTTTGAGCATAATGCCAGATTGGTATTCTCAGAAATTAACCACGTAAACTTTCCGAAATCAAGCCCAGTAAACCTAACTATTCAAACAACTTTGGATTTTTATCATATTATTGGCCTTTGGGTTAAAATTGCAATCGTTTACAGAGCTGTGACATTATTCTTTATGTACATTATTTTCAAAAGATGTATTCCCTGCTCGTGCTGTTAGGTGAAAAGTTCTATGACGAGTTTCATTGAGACTCCATTTGATCATAAGATTGCATCCATTTCTAGGGACTATGATTTCGTATCTGATTTTCACTGACGTAGCTAGTTTTCCATGTATGCAAAATATTGATTCCTAAGAAGTTAGAAGTGGGTATAAATATGTAGAAGCAGTTACTGTGTCACTTGTTCTTTGATAATGTCTCTCTACACAGACTTAGATCAAAATGGATCTTTGAAAGCAGCTAAATTTTGAGGCTCCAAAGCAAAACCGGTTCTGCTTTCTGACGCAGAGGAGAATTAGTATGAAAATTGAAATGAATTTACTACTGTAGGCTGTAATTTCAAAGGAGAATTCGAGGATGAATTTAATGTTCAACAGAATAAGTCCCACGTGAGACAAAATTACACCGAAGGGTATCTTTAGGAAAACTTTTAAAAAACACAAGTAATTACCACGTCCAATGTTTCTGACAACGACCGGACCATGAGCGGAAGGTTCCAACAGGACATTCCTTTTTAGCCTTTCCTTTTATACTTCCAAAAGAATAGACTACCCCACCCGTGTCCATATTGTTTTCCTTTGAATATGCACGTAGGAAAACTTATACTTTTATCAAAGCCCACAACTTGGTTTCGTCTACATTCAGGGGCTTCGTCTCCTAATTTGACGCAACGATTGTTAAAGAACACGCGTTCCTGATCCGGAGAATCTAACATTGATTCGTTGAGGCAAGGATGAGGTTCACACGTCGGTCTTCCAGTCCAATCGGCTTAAGGTCAACCATTCTTCTTGGGAGCAATACTACCCCTGTGATTAAGAAGTTATTCAGCTTTGTAGACTTGAATTAATTATTTGTTTTTAGCAATCACCTGTTGAAAAATGAAATGACACTGGTCCGAATATTTGTCATAAATAAGTGTTCTGCTTTCCTCGGGGTTGCAGACTCATATGCCGTAGAATTTACTCTTCGCCTGTTCACGAATTATCATATTTCTCCCACAATGCCCTTGTAACCCGATTTTGTAACATTCAGCTGTCGTCCTGTAAAACCTGTACTCCCTGATCTCGTCTCGGAAGCGTATGTCGCAAATACGCTGTCTTCAAATATTGATAAAAAATTATTATTTGTAAAGGCTTAACTAATTCTTCTTCTGTAGGAAAAAAGTTTGTTGTACTCTTGGTTGTACTTACAGGAATTCCTGGTCGGATAACATATCCTGTTGCTTCATATTTTTATCTCTCTTGGAATTCACTGCAATTGTATTGATTAGCAAAAACGCGTTAAAAATAAATACGAAGTTGGTCACTGTAATATGTGCTGCCATTTCAAAGTCAGAGAATTCTTCACGATTGAAATTCTGAAATCCACTAATCCACTAAAATTAAATTCAGACGAAAGTCCATCTCTTATACCAGAACTAAAAAGTGTTATTTTTCCCTGTACCAGAGCCAGGATTGTTGTTCTTTTAAAACACAAAGACAAAGTCGGATTTGTCAGGAATAATACTCTCAAGTGCGTGCTAATTAGCCAGCCCATAAAGCCATCAAGTATTCCAAGGGGTCACGCAATAAATTTTTACAATAATAAGGCTGCTGACGCAAATCCTTGTTTTCATGGATTGATGAGCGTGAGAATTTTGACTTTACATGGTGTATCTAACTTATTTTGTCATTTGGATGTCGTGCACATGGTCTTTGAACTCGTTTAAACGTTAAGTCATACTATATCATCTGAGATTCGACACTTTATTACGTCAAAACCATAACTACATGGTTCAACTCTTTGAAATTGAAGTTGAACATAATCATTAACGAATTTTATTTTTATATTTCAGGTTCGTAATGCAACGGCTTACTTCATCATCAACTTGAGTATTTGCGACCTGATGTTTTGCTGTTTCAATCTTCCTTTGGCCATGTCTATGTTTTGGAACCGACGGTGGATTCATGGAGACACGGCTTGTGTTTTATTCCCATTCTTCCGTTATGGTTTGATGGCAGTGTCTATATTCACAGTCCTGGCCATCACAATCAACCGTTACGTTATGATTGGACATCCTCGTCTTTATCCCCGGTAATCCGACATGGTTCATAAAACTCAGACTTGATTATTTTACTTAGGCGGCACTCAATTTCCTCCCTTGGCTCTAGTCTGTTAAATGAAAGACAGCCCTTATACGGCACACCCGAAACTCATAAAATATTTAAGAGTGTCAGCTTTGCAACATCACTCACTTTTCGAATTGAATTTCAAGGAACCACTTTCCCTATAAAGTTGCAAGGGAAACTTTCATCGTATAAGTTAGTAGTCGGGAAATGTGGAATAAGGAAGTATAATTTTTTACTCACTGACTTTCACCACATAAATCCCTGAAAGGTGTTTCAAAAGTTAAATGCCTTTTAAATCCTGACAGGAAAATATTAAATTGGGATTTTAATTATGGACAAGTTCTAAATTAGTTCATTTTTGACGTCACTGCTGAGAGTGGAGGAAGAGATTTTCTTCCTTGCTCTGAATGCAGATCTCGTATTTGACCAATGAGACCCCCTGGCAGGAAAAAAGTTGGAAAGTGGAATGTCCACTTTCACTTTGGACTTGGCTCAAATGAAATTTTCAATCTGACTAGTATCAAAGACACTTTGAAAGGGAGAAAAGGAAACCTCCGTTTTTCCTTCATGTCATTCATTCAAACTAAACTCAACCGTGGTGAAAGTAGGAGGAATGGAAATGGGTACTTTCTCTTTTCATTCTTTTTTCTCTTGTTACATAAATGGAGAAAAGACATTAAAAGACATGTCGTTAAATTATGTGATCGAGGACCTGGCTCATGTTCCGTTCAACTATAAAGACGACCTCCTCTTCCTCTATCCAACCCATTAGGCAGAAAAAAGAAAATTGCGATGCGAAGAGCTATTGAAATATCAAACAAAAAATCTTAAAAGTTCGGTCGTGGTACGTCATATTGGGACACAAACTGAATTGTGTTGGTACCGGGCAATGTGTCGACGTATCGATCTCTGAAAAAGAAAATTTCACATACTTCAACTGACTTTATCTTTGGTTGAGTGTTCGATCGAGTGGAGAAAAGCAATGTGGCTCTTAAATGCAGTCGAGTGCGAATTGATGTGTATTATGAGGTCTGGTAGTGAGATGAAGTGCCACGAACGAACAAAAACTCTCAAAACAGTTGAAACGGAAAAGATAAACTAGACATGGGCTCACTTTTACTTTTCACACTGACTCAAGTGGAAACTTGATATTTTCGATACTGAAAATGTATCACTAAACCTAGGAGGTATTCGACTCATGTCCTGTGTTTTGTTTCGAATGCTCTTCTCTTTAATTTTGCGTATTTGTTTGTGCGATGTCGTACAAGTTCATTAGTCCCATTAGGATGACAGTATTTGAAACTAAGCTTTTGAATCACTAGCTGATTTTGACAGTCCAGAGTTTCCCAAGGCTTGTTTTGGGTCGTGACTGTGCTTAAGTAGTCTTACACACACATTAGTGTCAAAAGTGCATTTCAGTTTCTACATAGCGTACGTTTTGTACGACCAAAATCGCCTCTTGAGAAATAGGTGACTATAAAGAGCTTAAGCTCAGCTAATTTTAGAGGAATCGACACAGTTTCACAAGCTTTTCAAATTGAGCATGCCTATATTTGCACCATCACAGTCTCAATTTTGAGTAGATTCTTATATCAGGTTCCACTTCCTCGTATTGCATATTGAAAGGAAAATGCAAATTTCATTCACTAGAGAAACCCGAATATCCGACAGACCTGAGAAATTCTGAATGAAAGAGCAAAAGTATGAAATGGGGTTACCAGAGCTGAGGTGTTTGAAGTTTAGAAGTACGTGCTTAGAAATTTGATAAAGAAATGTTCAACACCTAAACTATAGGGTGGGTTATAAGCGGTGACCGTAGAAAAATATTTTCTGAGGAAGTGATTGGTTGAAATGCCTCTGACATTAAGTAGTTCTTTGAGTTTTCATTCACGAAACTTTTGCAAAAAGTAATAATTCTTGATTCTTAAATAATTTCGAGACCCAGCTTTAGTTTTCTAACGTCTAATTTTTTTTTGCTAGAATGTATCGCACACTGTATTTGGGAGTGATGATCTTTCTGATTTGGCTTGGAGCTNTTTGGGAGTGATGATCTTTCTGATTTGGCTTGGAGCTTTTGGAGCTGTCACACCTACTCTGTTTGGACTTTGGGGAAAGTTTGGTTTGGATCGTGAAATCGGAAGTTGTTCCATCATAAAAGATTCTAATAATAATACACCCAAAACAATGCTTTTTCTTGTTGCATTCCTGCTCCCATGCGCTGCCATCATTGCCTGCTATGCACGCATCTTCTTCATTGTTCGAAAGGCAACACTCAACTCACGCCCAGGGTCAAATGCAAATGCAAATGCTGGAACTTTTAAAAATAAAAAGGAAATTGACTCTCCTGAACAAGGTAATATTATTTTGTAATTTTGATAATTGTATAATTGGTAATCGTTCGAAGCTCTAACATAAAATCAAATTCTTGATAAAGTTGAACGGATGTTGTCTTTGCTATCTGTTAGAAGCCGGAATCAAGTCTCGTTCACGTTTTTTTTTTGCTTTCTTTCATCCTTTCTTGATGCATAGCGTAGATTTGAAACGCTTTCCTCTCAACAGTGTCAATTCGTTTCCGTCACCAACTCACTCAATCACAACACTTCGTGTAAAGTTTGATTACAACGTAAACTCTAGAGCGAGCGGTTCAAAAGTTTCTTTTGTAAAAGTTTGACCTCACTTCCACCCTATCTTAACTCAATTTCCTTCTACTTCGTCCTCACGCTGAGTTCGTATTTGGAACGGTTTACATAGTTGGGAACAATTTTGACTCGACTTACTTTTTTATATGTTTACCCTATAAGCACCTCAATGTTGATTTTTGAAATTTTACTCTATTTATATTGACTGCTTTTGTACAGAAATGCTGAAACGCCCGTCAGCCGCTGCAGATGGGATTGGGAGACCATCAATGGCTAATATTCACCAACGGGGGAAAATGACGACAAAGGATAAAAAATTACTTTGGATGATTTTGGTGATTTTTGGCACATTTTTCCTCTGCTATTTTCCAATAACGGTCGTCAAGTCCGTGACAAAGCAGAGGAACAATTACTGGAATATTTTTGGCTACATTTTGATCTACATGACGACTTGTATGGTGAGTTTTTGTTCTGTTTAAAATTTTATTTGATCTTTTGAACACATGAAATTCAAGTTGAACTGAAACCGAAAAACAATTAGACTGAACAATAGACATTAAAAGTCACGGTTAAGAGCACCACTCATTGTCAGCCTGTCGTAAATACAATCGCCAAATTGGTGGATTAAAATTCCTTCATGGACTCTGCGGCGACCTTTTGTTTCGTAGTTGGCGTCTAGAATAGTGTATTTACAATCTGATGGCGCGTGCACCACGTTAAAATGGGTACATGGATCTTGCAGAATATTGTCAGGGTCCGGATCTCCGAATTGAACCACTCCTTGTGTAATTGCTGCAACGCTTTCCAAGTCATTTGAGTATTTTTGAGTAAGCACTTGAGTTGAAAACATTTTTGTGTGATGATTTATTCGGTGATGGAAATTCATATTCATCTGAAAATAATATCAATTAGTAGTGGGCTTTATGACAGGTTAGCTAGTTAGCCCTTACCACACTATTAGTGGTATCCGATTCTCCAATGTATGTCGTCCATCGATTCTCCCTGATACAGGCATCGCAGTGCAGCAAATAGGTCAAGTTATTTGCCTTGCACGTGAACTTCTTATACGTGGAGAAAGTTTGATCGTGTCCAGGTCCCCATGTTACAACTGATGAACTAGTCATCCGTGGACCGCTGACGGTGCAGTGGGAGTGACGGCATGGATACGTTCCAGGCCCAGTGAATCCCCTAACTGCATTGAGGTTGATTTCGCCGATTAAATCTATAATAGAAGAAAAATGAACTATATAGTCCCCTAAAAAATTCAAATAAATTGAAATTGAATGACGACCTTCGGCAGTACGTTTCACTAGTGACCCAGGTTTTGATGTGCGAAGTAGTGGACACGGGTACGTTTGATCGTAGGGCATCAAGTCAGCGAATGTCTTGGTCACAAAAACTCCTCCTTTGTGGTTCTGGATTTGAATTTTTTTTAAATCACAAAGCAGAATCCTTGCCACCAATTTTATTGATGTGCGAAGTAGTGGACACGGGTACATGAAAGGATGAATGAATGCAGGGATAGCACTATAATAAAGAAACAAACAAACATACGTTTGATCGTAGGGCATCAAGTCAGCGAATGTCTTGGTCACAAAAACTCCTCCTTTGTCGTTCTGGATTTGAATTTTTTTTAAATCACAAAGCAGAATCCTTGCCACCAATTTTCGTTTTTGATCAGAAACGCAGTCCACATGAAAACTGTTATTATCTCCTCTCATCTCTCGTACAAACCGACGACCGACCTCATCAATCCCAGATGTAAAAGATGGAGGAATATAACGTCGGGCACCTAAAAACCGTATTTGATTTGATTTATTCAGATTGAGATTCCAACCCTAGCTAAATTTTAACTGCAATTTCAACTTTAACTTTCGGTACTAAAACTTACGATAGTTTGGGTCTTCAAAAACAGGGAGTCCAGTGTCTTCTTCCCATTGCCAGACTTGACTAATAAGGTGCATCACTGCTGCTGGAAAATACAACAGAGGAACAAAAACACGTTTAGGGTCAGATAACTGTCTCAAAATATCGGCGAAATTGTCCATTTTAAGCAGATTTAGCAACAAGTCACCGGTAATTTGGTTTTGATTTGGACTGAATTTTCTGCGAGTAATGAAATACGGTAGGAATAGGAATTGCGATGAACAAAGGAATGAGTTCGCAAAAATAAAACAGAGGAACAAAAACACGTTTAGGGTCAGATAACTGTCTCAAAATATCGGCGAAATTGTCCATTTTAAGCAGATTTAGCAACAAGTCACCGGTAATTTGGTTTTGAATTTTCTGCGAGTAATGAAAACGAAGATACGGTAGGAATAGGAATTGCGATGAACAAAGGAATGAGTTCGCTTGATCTACAAGGGTACAACAAACAGAGGAGAGAGGGCGCTCGCATTCCCTGGCCGACTTGCGACTTGCGAAACCATTTGACTTTCTAATAAAATTTATTTCATTTGAATTTACAGAATCCTATCATTTATGTGGTCATGAGCTCCGAGTACAGACAAGCCTACAAAAGTGTCATTTTTTGTAAGCGAGATTGGGTCCTCAGCAGTCGAAGTAACAATTCAAATAAAACAGAAAAAACTTAATCTATTAATAATACTCAAAAGCTTACGCATGCTTAAGCAATGGAACAATAATCCCTGTAATTAAAATTATTACTCGTATGAAACGCTAGTCCTTACAATTAATGTTACCTGGCACATCTGTGATTGTAACTGTAATTCCAAATTGATTTGTGAATTTGTCTACAAATGTGATGCACTGTGTGAGTGATATTGTGTGTAAGTTACTTCCAAATTATAAAATTAAATAGCTATATGAGAATAAGTGCTATTTGAAAATGCAATTATGCCTTTGCTTTGTTGTTTTGTTGTTATTTTTTCTGAAAATTCATTTTGACTTTTTTGTTTCCTTATTTTTTGTTTTCATTTGAAAATTTCAGGTCATTTCCAATCCACGAGCTACCATCAGACACAGGCCAAAAGAAATTCTCAGATTCAAAGTGACAAAAGTAGTGCCTAATGTTGGATGAAAATTACTTTCACTGTGATTGGTATGGTGTAAACTTGACCACCTTGAGTTTGAGTTTGGAGTGGTGTAGTCATTCAGGTCTGGGATCGGAATAAATCCAAGTTAACTAGCAAAATACAAAATCATCGTACAATACTATAAACGTCAATATAATACATTAATATTAGATAATTTTACAAAAGTAAGGTAATCTTATTCCTATTTCACAATGTATTCCCTTTGAATTTGTGAAAATAAGGACCAAATAGTGAAATGAATGCGAAGTCAAAGTTTAGTGCATTGTTTAACTGTTAGTTTAGATTTGTTATAATTTTAACCAGTCTGACCAATTCAATACTACGTTATTCAATACTACAGTCAATAACACCGAGGTATAAATACTGTTCCTGTGGTCGTATAAATAGAAAGATGTTTGAAAAATTAGAATTTCGTTATTTGTCCTGACTCTAACAATAAAGTGTTGAACATTGGGTAATTTTTGGATATTAAAGCGATTCCTAAGTCAGTTAATATACCGCTACATATAATTAATGTTAGTACTACTCTATAGGCAAGTATTTTAAATGTTTTAATTATAATGGTATGTATTTGATATTCAAGAAGAATATTTTAGACTGAGGAATTTAATATTGTTGTAAAGTATACTAGGATTTCTGAAATAATAAAATTGTCAAAATGCTGGTTCAGTTTCAGTTTAGCTTCTTCAGTCAAAATTTATTTTCTTTAAGTATGATTCCCAATGCACTTTGTTATCTTCCGGATTAACTGCAAATTTGATGAATTTGTCGACTTCCTCTTGGGAAAATTTTTCTCCTTGCTTAGTGAGAATTTGCCTTAATTCATTTGGATCAATATAACCGAGATTTTCTCTGTCAAGGGACAAGAATGCTTTTCTTACCCTCTCTTTTGGAGGAGGTTGAAATCTGCAAAATCAAAAATTAAATTAACCAGGAATATTTAATTTTTATTTTATATCCTTCACCTGCATCCATCCAATAGCAGCCTTGCCACGAATGGAACAAACCGTTCATATTTGACAAAGCCTTGGGGCGATGGCTCTTCTATTGCTTGAACAATTTCGTGGACATCGGATTCAGTTGGAAATAAACCTGTGGAAAAGTACAACTCATTTAGAAGGCATTAATGGCAATCAAGATGTTTGGATGTCACCAATTTATTTATAGAGCTAGGAAAACATAACGAATTTTTGTGTAATATTGCGCACTAATCGAAATATGAGTAATAATAACTTGTAAAAAACAACCATAACCACATTTCTTTTCGGTTAGGTCATATTAAGTCCATCCAAGAAACTAGGCTAAGCTTCACCACTTGACTAGACTGACCGTTCTAATAATAGAATAGACGGAGGAAATTGCGAATCGTAGCGGAGAAAAATAAATTGCTGGGAGAAGAGAAGAGTTGTATTATTGCCATAACTCACAAATAAAAATCCAAGTTGGTCTTATTATTGTCATTTTTACTTTCCGTCCACGGTGAGACTGTTGACCCGGAAAAGAATAAAGTACATAAGCTCTGCCCTGGCCTTGCTTGACTCTACATTTCCCTTGCCCATGCAGTAATTGAAAGGAGATCAGATCCCTGAGAAGGAAAGTTTAATCTCTTTCTCCTCCTTGACTTGGACTTTTTCTGAACTGACTGAGAGACCCCACGGCCAAACTAGAGCACGTACCTAATGCCCGAATAATGCAGCCAACATCTCGCACATCAATAATTCGCTGATTATTTCGGTCAAATACCCCAAAGATCCCAGTCACTTTCCGTGTGATCTCAATGACGTGAGGATCAGAGGAATGAAGGAGAGTCGCCAATTCTTTCTGAATTTCCTCATTTCTTTTCGCAGTTGGGGAAATGGGTTCTTCGTCGTCTTCTTCTAGATTTCCCCCTCCGTTCCTTTCTTCTAAATCTACTTCCAGTCCTCCATCCACATCAGACGAATAGTTCGACATTCCCCCTACAAAGTGTACGTAAAACTCAATTTTCAATTAAGGCAGCCAAATGCGGAACAATCTTTCTCCTTCCTTCGATTAATTTGAGATCATACTCATAGATTCTAATATCAAATGAAAATCTCGTTACCATATCGCACTCTGTGATTTTCTCAGCAGAAATAGTTAATTTCGTACGAGAACTGTTTCAATAAATGAAAGTGTTTGCCAATTACACTCTCAGAGTTAATTTTATCGAAATTTTGGTTTCCATTTTCTTCTATCAAACATTTACGAAATTTTTCGGCTGAATTGAAATGTGGATAATTCAAACCTGAGTGGCTGATGACTTCCAACTATTCCTGAAGCTTCTGAAAACAAGTTAGGCTAAAGTTTAGGCGTATTTGTCTTGTATAAATTTGTCAATTGAACTGACATGTAAATCAATCAGTCAAGCCAAATTAAAATGTATGAGACTACTACAGATCGAATTTTCTTGGAAAGTCATTTCTCCTCTTCTCACTGCACAATTTTATTGATCAAACGCAAACTCAAGTAGACAAGCTGCGTTAAGACTACATTACATTTACTTTGCGTTGGGGAAATTCTCTCAGATTTCTTTTTAGTGGGCCAGGCTGTCTCATGGGTATTACAAGACGAACGAATTTTGTAAAGTAACAGTGAAGGAAAAATGTTGACATTCTAGATACAGCTGAATAAATTTTATATTGAGATAATTTAATTCAGAAACAAATTCCATCCACGGGTCTCATGAAAAAATTAGCTATTAGTGTTCATTTGTTACACTTGGACCTGATCCGGCCAAAACAAAGGAAAAAGGGCACAGATCATCAGAATTGTAGAGTTTTAATTCAGTTTACACGGAAAGCGGTTGTTACTTTATAACTTTGACATTACATGCAAAGTACTTCTATTTTATTTACTCAATCACAATGCTAAAGCACTTCATTTCTGCATTTTTTACACTAAAAAGCATTCCGATTTGACATCTCGAATTCTGAGACTGACTCGGTCTAGCGTCTAGCCCTTGTTCCCGATTCTGGCATGTGGAAAAGGAAGGCTGCGAAAAACACAACTTTTGCTCATTGTGCCATCTAACCGAATGTTTTTGTTTGGATTTTCTTCTAATCCTATTCAGAAACCCAGAAACTGCCAAAGGAGTGGCTAATTTGAACCTGATGCAAAGTACTTCTATTTTATTTACTCAATCGCAATGCTAAAACACTTCATTTCTGCATTTTTTACACTAAAAAGCATTCCGATTTGACATCTCGAATTCTGAGACTGACTCGGCCTAGCCTCTAGCCCTTGTTCCCGATTCTGGCATGTAGAAAAGGAAGGCTGCGAAAAACACCACTCATTGCTCATTGTGCCATCTAACCGAATGTTTTTATTTGGATTTTCTTCTAATCCTATTCAGAAACACAGAAACTGCCAAAGGAGTGGCTAATTTGAACATGACCAACTTTATTGACTTTTTAATCATTCCACTTCTTTAATTTATTATTGGACTAATCATGATATTTAAATACGAGTTGGTAAACAGTGTGACTGTTGATTTGTCCAGACATTTTTACGAATGTCCAAGGCAGTGACAACGATCAGAAGGTAAATCCATAAGTTTCATTCAAGTTTTCAGTTGTAGTCAGTTCGTGTCGTTACTGATTTGAATTCAAGTTTTTTGCTCATTGAGGTCAAATATAAATTACATGAGTAATTTTTTAGGATTGAAGCCGATGTACTTGGAATTGGCATTTGTTGATTTCGTCGAAATTCGCCATAATTCATAAATAATTTTGTGAGAAGGAACTGGATATTAAAAACTCGTGAAAATAGGGGATCAAACATTTTGGCGACAGTTTGGTTTTGAGTTGCTGTCAGGTTGTGGGGCAGCTGAGGCGG
Source organism: Thalassaphorura encarpata (assembly GCA_009869925.1). Lineage (NCBI taxonomy): Eukaryota > Metazoa > Arthropoda > Collembola > Poduromorpha > Onychiuridae > Thalassaphorura > Thalassaphorura encarpata. The sequence goes on from WJEZ01000389.1 coordinate 26,875, forward strand.
AGAGGAGAAGGATGTACGAAGCTACTATCGGTCCTTATGGGGAACGAACAGTTCCTGGGGGAGGGTCATCATCCCCAAATAGACTTGAGTATACATCTGATCGTCATCCTAGGTAATTTATATTTTGGTTGGATTGGCCACGGTACTGTGTTCAAATTATAATATATAAAATTTGTTTCATAGGGTCATGCTTGACATGATGAATCTCCTTCGCCAGTCACATGAACTCTGTGATGTCATATTGAATGTAGGATCAAGAGAACCTATATATGCTCACAGGTATGACAGAAAATATTCACATTTGAAGATATAGAAGAAATATCATTTTCATTCTTTTTGCAGAGTTGTGCTCTCGGCCTGCAGCCCTTATTTTCGGGCCATGTTTACTGGTGAATTAGCAGAGTCGAGACAAACGGAGATTACCATCAGAGATATTGACGAGCATGCCATGGGACTCTTGATAGAATTTTGTTACACCTCAAAAGTTGTGATTGATGAAACGAATGTCCAAACTTTACTCCCAGCTAGTAAGTCGAGATTTTATATTTGAATTTCTAAGATTTTTATTTATGTTCTATTTAACATTAGCTTGTCTTCTCCAATTGGATGAAATACAAGAAAAGTGTTGTGAATTTTTGAAGCGTCAACTTGATCCGGTAAAAGACATTTTTTTGGAATCATTTTGATATTTATGAAGTCGTTATTTGACATTTTTTTCTTTATGCAGAGCAACTGTCTAGGAATTCGAGCATTTGCGGACACTCATTCTTGCCGAGAGTTGCTTCGAATCGCCGACATGTTTACACAACACAACTTTCAAGAAGTTATGACAAGTGAAGAATTTCTCCTGCTTCCTGTGAATCAACTCATTGAAATCATAGCATCTGATGAATTGAATATTCGAAATGAAGAACAAGTGTTCAGTGCTGTTATGGCATGGGTTAAATATAACGTTCCAGAAAGGCGTGGATGTCTTTGCCAAGTTCTTCAACATGTCCGACTTCCTCTCTTGAACCCTAAATTCTTGGTGGGGACAGTTGGATCCGATCTCCTAGTAAAAAGTGACGAGTCTTGTCGTGATTTGGTGGATGAGGCCAAGAATTATTTACTTCTGCCACAAGAGCGACCACTAATGCAAGGTCCCAGAACTAAACCAAGAAAGCCAATTAGGAGGGGAGAAGTTTTATTTGCTGGTAAAGAAACTATGCATATGAATAAAATATAATTAAGGGGAAAACTTTACTAAAATATTTTTGATTCTAGTCGGAGGTTGGTGCAGTGGAGATGCAATTGCATCTGTCGAAAGATATGATCCTCAGACAGGAGAGTGGCGAATGGTTGCTGCGATGTCAAAGAGGTAAAGAAAGCAACAAGTGTGACAAGAAATTCTATATTAACATTTTCCTTTTACTTCTTGCAGGAGGTGCGGCGTCGGTGTTGCAGTTGTGAGTTGTGCTTTCAAAGATTTTTATTTTTACATTTAATCATATTACTCACATCATTAATAATTTTTTCTTTTAATTTTAGCTCTCGGACTTACTATATGCTGTCGGTAAGCTATTACTACTATTGCATTGGCCGTGTATGGAAATAGTTTCAGTAAGAGATCCAATTTAAATTTGTCTAATGTTGGACAGGTGGTCACGATGGTCAGGCCTATTTGAATAGCATTGAACGATACGACCCTCAAACGAATCAGTGGTCATCTGATGTTGCTCCTACATCAAGTTGCAGAACGAGCGTTGGTGTAGCTTGTTTAGACGGGTATGACACATTGTATCCATTACTGTTGATAGCGCTGGAGAATTTCTAATAATATTTTACAAAATACTTTCTCAGATATCTGTGGGCAGTTGGAGGACAGGATGGTATTCAATGTCTAAACCAAGTTGAAAGGTGAGTACATTTCATTTGTTTTCTCCATTCCAGCCAATTGCTTAGAAGCAGAAGTTATAACAGAATTCTTATTTACAAATTGACATGTTTTCTAGGTACGACCCAAAAGAAAACAAATGGAGTAAAGTGTGTCCAATGAACACGAGGAGGTTGGGAGTGGCTGTGGCTGTTCTAGGTATTTATTACGTTTTTTTTTAATTTCAACTCACTTTTCAATTATAATTTTTGTTTATTGAATTACTATATCATCAATACTTGAGTTTTAAATTATTTTAAAATAACTTCAGGTGGATATCTCTACAGTATAGGCGGTTCTGATGGACAAAGCCCTTTAAATACAGGTGAGAATTACATTCAGGATGAATTAATTTGTTGCAAGTAGTTTTGATACCTAGTTTTTATTTTACTCCAGTCGAACGGTATGACCCAAGGCAAAACAAATGGGTGAATGTTTCTCAAATGGCTATCAAAAGAAAACATCTTGGTTGCGCTGTCTATAATAATTTAATATATGCGGTAAGTGACCGAATTCAATTTAATAGAGCTGTTCCATTAAAATATGCTGAATATCAATTTGTTGCTATGATTTTGTTGACAGGTTGGAGGAAGAGATGATTGTATGGAGCTATCGAGTGCAGAGCGATATAATCCATTAACAAATAGCTGGTCTCCTATAATAGCAATGAATAGTCGTCGTTCTGGGGTAAATATACTTATTTTTGCAACTTTTTTCAGATTGATTAGTCCTCGTAAAGTCAGAAACAAATTAATGATTCATTTTATTGCACAGGTTGGACTTGCCATTGTAAATTGTCAAATTGTAGCTGTTGGAGGTAAGAGAGATCGCTATCTGAGTAGCTAACTACGACGATGGTATGATTAGCGACCTACCTATAAATTAATATTGTTGCAACTATTCATTTTCAGGATTTGATGGAACAACCTATCTAAAAACTATTGAAATATATGACCCAGAAACCAATGTTTGGAAAAACTGCGGCTCCATGAACTATCGGTACTAGAAACTAGGAAATTTCAAAAATTTATTTAAAATGTTAATTCGCTAGGCTCAAACTCGTTTTTACATTTTTTTTTC
>WJEZ01000390.1:0-29761 GCA_009869925.1 Thalassaphorura encarpata
AATGGAATTCCAGCTAATCCTCCGACAGAAATCGTCAACCCCATCATAATCTCTTTGGCCCCTAAATCCTTCAAGAACCAAAAGAGAAAACTTTCCAAATACCCCCATGCAGTTCCTGTACACAAATTATATATATTTATTAAAAATGATTCAAAGTTTCCAGATTTATGACTCGTCTGTTACCTGATACAAAAATGGCGACAAAAAATATGAGAAGTTCAACTTGACTCAAGATTTGCCATAAATGTCCAAATAATTTTTCTGCCGGAGGTTTGAATCTAAGGTCAATCGTGAGAGTGAGGACGGCACAGATGATTTGGAGAACAGTGTATAAAATAAAGGCTGCAGTAAAACCATTGAAGAATTCAATCAAAGCTCCAGACAATGGGGCAAAAATGACAGCTGCAATTGTTGCAGTTACTCTTTGTAGACCATAATCTCCACCGTACTCCTGAATGGGTAAATTTTTTATGTATAATTTTAATTTTGTTGACTTGGCCATTCGACTGTTGTACCTTGAGAATGGCTAGAACTGCCCCTTCAAACATAATGAAAGCAGTCTGACTGAATAATCCCCAAAGGACTCGAAAAACTGTATAAACTCCAAATGTAAGGGCTACGTCGTAAATCTGAAGAAAATAGATTAAGTTTAAAACCCGATATAATAGCCGTCAAATGAAACCTGTAGTTCTGAGATGGTATATTTTTTGTTATTAAAAATAGAAAACCAATGGTACGGTAGTGTTACCTTTTCTTCTTCTCGATTGGAGCAAAAATAAGTTCTATTCAACTGAACTAGACATTCATTGTGACAATTGACCAGAGCAGTTGCAGCTCCATCATCACTACGAATTCTAGTGTTGTCAATTTCAACTTCTGCAGAGCAATGAGTACTAGGCTGTACCTCCGTATCCCCAAAATTAAATCGTCCATCAATTACAAATTCTGGATTTGTCACGTTCATGTTCATACTCAGGCTCATGTTTAAATTTCCTTCGGCCGCATTTGTCCGATTTTCTTTGGGTAAATAGCGGAAAGTGTTTTGATAAAATTTGATTTTAACCCCGAGATCTTCTGCACCATCCTCGAGTGTCAAGACACAAGATTTTCCCGGATCGCAGCTCAGTTCTGGTTTTTTATTTGGAAATGGAATGAAATAAGATTGATTGTCAGGTAAAAGAAATGAGAAATTGGTGTTCACAGGTAAATTTTGCAAGGGAGGAAATTCTTTTCCTGGAACGGCTGAGCGGCAGACTTGTCCACATTGAAGGATGGCTGGAGGTAAAGCAAATTCATGTGGAGGACTAATTGAGCAAATACTAGAGTCCAGAGTTTTGAGAGAAAATGGTAGCATCAAATCTTCACGGATATTTGTAGCATTAGACCAGCCGTGGTGTCCTTGGCCACACCCCATGGAGAAAGTCAAAAGTTCAGGAAGTTGCAGAGTTTCACGGGCTATTGGGACAAAGAGAAGTGCAAGGGCAAGTGGGGCATTGAGAAGGGTTATTCCAGCCAAAAACAACTGTTTCAGTCAAAAAAGTAATTAAATATTCGTATTAATTAGTTTAAAATAAATTAAATTAATTACATCTCTTTTTACTATGCTACCACTTACAAGATCTTATTAGAATCCCACTATAACACATTCTAACTAAAGTTGCGAACTTCCTATACATTAAGATAAAAAATTGCCCATAAGATAAAAAAATAAAATACATTAACCTTGAAATTTCCAATACGATCAGCAACAATGCCAGCCATTGGGGGCCCGAATATTGCAATCACAGGAATCAGTGCACTGTTCCACCCAGCCTCAGTTGCAGTCAGTCCAAGGGATTTCAAATGTAAAGTCATAAAAGGATACAATACAAAAATAGCTGAAACAATAAACAAAATACTATTACGAATCTCCGGCTAGAAAACTCGGGGATTTCCTTACTTACTTGCATATTTAAAGAAGAATAAAACTTTGAGGGCAATGAGGTCCTTATTAAGCACATCTTCCTTTACCCCTTGGACAAAATTATGAAAACAAGACGATGAATTTGGGTCAGGAGGATTGGAGCCAGTGTCTTTAGATTTGACCTTTGGATCAGCCATCACAGTTCCTTGGGTCAAGTCCGTGATCTTCGTCATGTTCTCAGACTCAGACTCTAGTTCCAATTTGACTCCATTGCCATTGCTAACCCCATTCTCATATTTGTTGTGATTTGAACCCATTGCACTCAGACTCAAGACTCAGCTCCTTGTCTTTTTTCTTAATTGTCTCATAGGCTAATGACTAGATCTCTTCTTCTCTACTCACTCACTCACTTAAAATAAAATAAAAATCACGATTGGGTATTAAAAAATAGTTTGCAGATCTTGGGTTGATGAGCACGTTCACTTGTCTCGCACACTTTTTACAAATTGATCAAAGAACACCAGGTTCATCGTTCATCATCTACAAAATGACATGAATCACTTGTGTCTGAGTCTGAGCATTAAAATACTAATAATTTGTTCGTGATTTGGATTTAGTCTGCTAAAATTATTCCTATTCGTGCATTCCATGAGCCCGGATTTTCCGCACTATTGTTTTGGAGGATTTGAGCCGAATTTGATTGATGTGAATCTTTTTCCTGACTTCATTGCATGTTATTGGCGAGTTATTCTGCAAAAATAAAAGAGTAAACTAAATAAAATCTCAGATTCACGAAATAGTTAACATTACACCATCCGAAATCTGATTTTAGTTGCAATCATAATTAATTAATTAGTTTTACCCCCCAAAACACTAAGGAATTCTGAAGGAAATATAAATGAACTACTTGCATTTGCGTTATTAACAATTGAAAGTAACATTCGTGAGTTGATTTTACCTGCACTGCACTGCACATTACTTTTATTTCACAAAATAATTAATCAATCGGGTATGTCTCACGAATTTCGCTATTGTAACTTAATCTTCCTTGACTGCAATGCAATGCAATGTGAATTCCAAGCCTTACTGAGAAAATTTTAAAAACTGCTACGTACTACTGTACTACTGAGAATTTGGATTGAGACTACCGAAACTGAACTTGGCCTAGTTAATTTTAGGCCCATCACGAATCACGACCACGACATGACATGGGAGATTTTATGATTGAACTAAATTGTCAAAACTCTTCTGCACAACAATACAAAGGAAGTGATGCAAAAAAAATCATCACACTTCCGTTTTCACTTCATCCATAGAAATTGAAATACGCAAATAATTTTTACCTGGTTTGGCTTTGCTCTGAATCACTCCTATTATAAAGGTGAATCACTAAACGAACTCTTTTTAAATTGGCATTATGAAAAGCTACACAAGCATTAAAAATTCTGAGTTCTGAAGAAATTTTCGATGTAATCATCCACTAATTCGACCTTCCCTGAAAATTAGGAAGATTGCGGCTTAAACTTGAAACACTTTACACTTTACACTTGTAATATTTGCATTGCACATCATCCAATAACACTAGCAAATTAATGACACTAGTAGTAGCAAAATGGGACAATGGTTAGTTCACTCACTCAATTCTCACTTCGTTATGAGTTAAGAGGTGTACGCATAAGCTCGTTGTGCTTATGCTGAGAGTTTGCTTTTGCTTTTGCCTTGCTTCTGACTGACTGACTGACTGACACATTCTCATACTACTACTGCAAGGATGAGACGAGCCTGTCTTTTAATTAATACCTCGAGTTGTAAATCTGTTTACTACAAATAAACATAAGAAAAATACGGAAATGTTGGACCTTTTGTGCAATTCAGTCGCAGAGCAAGCAAAACACGCTAATAGTAATGGCTGGCATGCAATAAATATGACTATTCGTTTTTAATGACTAATTAATTATTAATATTGGTTAATAATACTGGCCAATTAAATTTGCAACAGAAATGCCTCCGACTGGATTGAATTTAATCGCACATGACACCTACGCATATGTTTTACTTATTTGCAAAATTTTCGGTAAAGTTTAGACTGACTGACATGGATAGAAAAGGAAAGGAACTGGGATGGAATTTTTAGCACCTACTCAGAATTAATTTGACAGCACGAGTTGAAAACAACGCGTTCGGCGGCCAATGTCATTGTCTTCTGCTGTTTCCGAATTTACAAGTTATTATTAGAGGTCGAGGTGTTAAGCGGTACTGTAAAGTTTTTGAAGAATTAATTTTACGAGTTCTTTTGATTTTACACCTGGTTTATCCATGTGGAATAGGGAGACGTTGAATATCCCAACTGAAGAAAATTTGTTAGATTACGAGTAAACTTAAAACTTCCAAGTGACCCTGAACGTTTTTTAAAGTTAATTTTTTATTTAGCGTTTAGTTCGTAGTAATTTTACCACACAAGATCCACCCAGCAGCAGTTGCAACTGCACATAATAATAGCTTAATATACGAATACGACGGATAATAATTCAGTGACACTGTAATCAGGAGCACTATTAGCCCAAAGTGTGCAACAATAATATAATATTCTTTGTGTTTTGTATTTTCCAAAGTAATACGAAAGTAGAGTCAGAGTAAATTTAATTGTATGTGTGATTTTCCTTTATTTTATCTAAGAAATAAGAACCAGTGGCCCACGAATAATGATGTAGTATTTTCTTAATTTGTCAGTGCACTCACTTTACGCAATGCTTCTTTACGTATTTACTCATTTGGTTATGAAAGATCAGAAAATACACAAACCAAATCGTTTCAATCCAGACGCAGACGAGTTGGGTTGGATAGGTTAAGGTCGGAGTCCAATCGAGTCAGTCAGTGTGTGACCTAGGAAGGAAAAACAAAAACCTTACTTACAATGTACTTTAAAAAACATACAAGAAAATTGTTTGAACAACATTACTTCATACCAATTCTTGCCACATAATCAAATTAACTTTTATCAACATAACAAAACTAAGTTGCAAATAACATTCAGAACCGTATAAATCTAAATTCTGAATGACAAGAGATTAATCTCTAAATTGAAGGATTATAGCTTTGATAATTATTCTTCCAATATTCAAAAATAGCATTAGCTTCATACTCTTTCCTTCAAGCCTTCATAATTGTATTTTCAAAATAATAATTTGCTGGAAATGCCTGCAAGGATCTTATTATTACTCCATCCAGCTCAATACAAGGACAAGGGCACATTCAGATTGAACTACCTGTCTGCGTAATTATCCCTTGAAAACCCGGGGCTAAATAAATATGGTGTTAATTGTATTGCGGTGTGATGCGGTGTACAATGCAATGCAATATTCAGGTACTTTTACCCGACCTTGTTTCTGCTTCATCCCAAATATTTATTATTGAGTCAGTCGATTTCCTATTCATATTGGTTGGTGCCCTATAATTATGGAATCCTGAAAATAAGGGCGAGGGCACATCTTTCCTAATTATCAGAATTTATGGAGGCAGCCGGGTTACACACGGAAATAATATTCACCGAAAAATAAAAACACATCATGGTCATTCTTAGCCGTCATATTTAGCCTTGCCTGCCTTTTGCTTTAATTACTTGACTGAGCATTTTGTACAATGTAGATTTACTCTTCCTCATTAAGTTTTCTGACCCAAATTATTTTTCCAACTAATTAGTATTACTATTCAGAAATTCAGCAGATGATAAACTCAGCAGGCAAGGCAAGGCATGGCAGGAAAAAAAAAATGCATAAACAAAACAATGGGACTGACTGTGAGCTTAAGCTTACACTGGGCTAGGTTCGTCTCTATCTCTATTTTATTTGACACTTCATTAATAACTCATTATGTGTCTTCTCCCTTCATTAATATAATTATGATACAAACCGTGAATTCTGATTCTGAGTATCAATTAGAAAGTTTCCCAGAGTCAGAGTCGTGTCGTGGAGGCAGTGGCAGTGGCAGTTGCAGTGTCAGAAAAATGCGGAAGGAGAAAAGGGAATCTTTTACGTGGAAATCATTAAAAACATAAACAAAACAAAACGAAACATTTCTATAATTGGCAGTCTCGCCTCCTCTACAGTAAATATCAATTATCACACACAAAGGCTATTTTGCTCGTACAGTTCAAAAATACTGACACAGTTCAGTCACCTTCCAGGAAATAATGATTGAGCATGAGGAATTCTTGATTTGTCTAAAAATTAGTTAGAAATCTTACGCTTTTGCATAAATCACCCAAATTTGCATAGGGCACTCTCACTAAATCCTTGAATAAAATAATCACCTGTTTGTTAATGCTCATTATTCACAGCAAAGCACTTCACGTCCATGATTATATTTATAGCACGTCAATCCAACTCAATAATTTATTCACAAAAATACAAATAATTTTTACTAGTAGATTGTATGACGACCTTCTAAAGGGCTGGGAGGCAATGATCTCATCTCATACTAATTTGCACCACGGCACGGGTTTCAATTTTACTTTCTTCCAGACTCACGGGTATCAATGTCAGCGTATACACATCGACAGTCGACAAAACTTTTCCCGGAGTGAAAAATAATAATAAGACCAGCAGGACTTCATGATTCCTGCCTTGCTTTAAATTGAAAGCAGCTCTGGTCTTTAAAATTGAAGGAATTATATTACATCGCAAAACTTTTTGAATTGAAAGTCTTGCATACAGTAGCAAAGAGCAAACTAAAAACTTTTGAACGAGGCAACAAGCAAGAGCAATTGTTGTGATTCTCTCACTTCACTCTCATTCAAAAAGGAATGGGCTACTGAATATATACGACGAGAACAACTCAATTGTATGTTTTGTCCTCTCAAGAAATTCTGCGTAAGTACTACATACGTCAAATTCACCACCTGTACGTGTACGTGTACGAGAAATACAGAGAGTATCTGAGCCGCATTGCTCAACTCTTACTATTTTTAAGTCTCTAGTATAAAATGAGAATAAGATTGAGGAAAAGTGAAAAATGCATACATTCACTTCCGCAGGGGATTTCAAAGAGGAACTGTGTCAAAATTGACCACAATGGACAAACCCGCCGCCAACTTGAGACGGAACTCTTTGGGCACTCAGTACCAATCTAACGTGTAAAAAAAACTTGCACGTTTAATTTGTATTGCATTGCATTGGCAAATCAAGTCAACCTAGGCCGGTTTTCTTTGATTTGCTTCGCTCGTTGTTTATTTGACTATAATAAATTAATGAGTAGATTTAAACCTGGATTGGATTAACGAGCAGCGATTTTATTGCAAAGTAAGAGTACTAATACTTGGTAAAACATATAAAAGTGAGTTTTTTCTACGTGTTCTTTCTGGGCTATGAAATTTTATTTGTTCAAGTCCGTAGTCAATCCTCAGTCGGTCGGTTGAGGATGACGTGTTCAGCACATTTGCGGTAATGAGAAAATGTGCTGACTGACTACTGAGCAATGTGCAGATTTTTAATAGGTAAAGGTTTTCAATATGCATGCGGTGCGTTGAAAGGATAAACTTGACATGGGCTGGCTTGCATTTGCAGCAATAAAATAAATTGTAAAGAGATCCTGGAGCAGGAGCACCAGCAGTAACAGTAGCACCTGTTGTGCGTAATTCTGCTTGGCTTGGCGAATCTCTGCTTTTTCTAATCAAGCAGATTGAGAAATACAGTAGCAAAATATTATCAACGAATGTACGTAACTTGTTCTTTGTCGAAAATAGACCAAATGATTCTAGAATTGTAATAAATAAATGGTAGAATATGAAAAACAGTATATCACGGTCGGCCGGAATTGATATTTCTATTCGTCTTAAAAATAAAATCTAAAAGGTGGAACAGGTATACCCTGAATTACTATCTGACCATTTCTAATTGAACCCGTCGGATTTTTCATTTCTGAAATGTTGACAAATCAAATACACATGTAATAATTTACTATTACGTTTTCAGAGTTATTCGTGGGGAAGTTGAAACCAAAAGATTTTTTGACATGACGAGTGGATCGTTAATAATTTGGAACCGGTGTGTAGTGTTCCACTAAAGGTCCACAACTCTTGTGAATTTTATCACTCCGAAGTATAAATAAATATTTAAAATTTTATTTTGCATTAAATGAGGAAAACCCGTGCACTTGTGATCATTCATTCTAAATCTCTCAATTCAAACTCGGTAAATCCTAATCCATCGCAGTTTAAATGATAAACAAGGACAAGTGCATTATGAAATTCAATGCTAAAATACTAACAGGTGCTATTTTTGTTTTAATTGTTGGCTTAACACACTAATCTCAAAATACTCAACTGAATCAGCATTAGAAAATCCCTAACATCCAGATTAAGTTAATCCTACCTTGCCGTCCTCGAGCGTGTTTGGAAAAGTATATAAAATGTGAGGTTATTATGGTCAATTTACGCTCACTATTTTTTAATTCTCATCCAACATGTTCAGAATCCTAGTCTTCGTAGCTTTTCTCGTTTTCTCCTCCTCCGGAGTAGAATCTAAAGCTCAACCATCTCGCGTTGTCGGTGGTTCCCCAGCTGCGCCAGGAGAATTTCCATATCAACTCAGTATTCGTAATGATGGCTTTGGTCATATTTGCGGAGCTGCGCTTCTGAGCTCAAAACTCGTATTGACGGCTGGAGTCTGTGCGGATCCACGTAGCCCACCGATTGATGGAATCGTGGCTGGAAGTTTGTATATTAATCGTGACATTCCAACTCAACAAGTGAGAAAACCTGCGAGAATCTCAACGCATCCAGATTATGATGGTGGAGTCACACCTTACAATGACATTGCTCTCATTGTATTGAATGAACCATTTATTTTTAATGAGAATATTTCAACCATTCGTTTACCTCCAAGAAATCGGACTACGTATCCTGGTAAGTGGTTAACAGATCTAGTCAATTTCAATTATAATTTACTTTGATTTCTCAAATAATTAAATACTAGAACGAGATTTAAATATTTTCCCCTAATTTTTCAGACCCTGTCATCCTCTCAGGATGGGGCAGTATGCAATATGGACTTCCATTGTCAGACGTTCTTCTAAAAGTTCCTCTGGACACATACAGTGATGAATATTGCGCTGCTTGGATGGAACGCCCAGTTCCAGAGCGAATAATTTGCACTGGGGCAGATGAAGGAGGTCGAGGTGGATGTCAAGGTGATGCTGGAAGTCCACTTACAAGCACTGGTCCTGAAAAATACTTGGTTGGAGTCATGTCTCATTTCCCTTGCATTGATGCTTGTAAGTCTTGAATGAATAAATTGAATTAAGAATTTTTTGAATAATTAATTAGTTTTAACTCACTTCAGGTTGTGGCAACCCGGGGCCAATTGACCACAGCCCAGAAGTGGCATTTTTCATCGATTGGATTTATGAGGAAAGTCGGAAATACGGGGGTGGATTGTAGAATAAAGAATGTAGTATGGAATGTTGATAATTAACTTCTAAGCCCTCGATTTTAATACCAAATAAAATATAACCTTAAAAAATAGATACAAAATCGTGAAAAAATAAACTATACGTTTGGTTTTTGAACTGCCGAAATGTTGGCGTTGTAGGAATAATAATTTTATATTTCAGAGTTCTACCATACACCATATACTTATTCGCCAGGACAAGTAGACAAAATTTATAAGTAACAAATTTTCAAAAATTTATTCAAACCATAAAGATCATAAAAACGTCCCACAATAAGCCAGGTAAATTTCATAACAAATTCGCGTAATCCAATTAGCATTTACCAGTCGAACACCAGAACAAGTTTCACCGGTGAAGCAATCTTAGTTAATAAATTCAGATACTTACATTAAGCTCGTCGCATAAGACTGGAGTATCCATCCGAAAGTGAAGTCCTCAGGAATCCCCCAGATTTGCCCCCTCTTGCCACTTTGCTTCCATCATCTTCTTTGGGTACTCACCCTGTGGGTCCGTCCAGTAACGGTTGTCGCAATCAGGCATGAGTACCTCGGTGAGGACCATGCTCTTCGGCTTACCCCTCAGAGGCGTCCGGCACCAAGCGATGATCCATTTTCAACCCTCCCTGGGTCATGTCATCCTTCCTGTCGTCTTCTGTGGATACTCACTCTGGTGGGTACGTCCAGCAATTGTAGCCGCAACCAGGTGTAAGTACCGCAGTGAGAGCCATCCTCCCCACGGAGGTGTCCGGCAAGCATTCGTCCATGATCCGTCGATTCGATGAACTTAAACTAAGTAAAAATAAATTATTTATTAACAATCACTCACAGTACAAGCATTTGTATCTTCTACAGTGAAACTTGTTCTGGGCATGCTCGACTAGCGCGCAATTAACTATCTCTAGAGTAAAAAATATTGTTAATAAGTCAGGTCGCTTGAATCGTGATAGTTTCGCTTTTCGATCTGATTGTGGTAGATGAGGAGTGTAGGCTTTTGGCGGCAGAAATGGGGTAATGGACATCTCGAGATGATTTTGCATTTTTGTCAGTCTGTCTAATAAAAATTGAAACGTTAAGTAAAGAAATGTAAAGTAAAGCAAGGTTCAAGTAAAAGAAGCATTAAAGAAGTCTCACCTTAAATTGCCCCAAGTTTGCATGATTGACAGAAAAATTCTTGAGGGAGACAGGATGTGGAATGAGGATAAATCATAAGGAATCCTCAGGAATGGTTCATCGTTTGTTTGAATTTTGTGAAGAAGTAGCCATCATGGAATACAATTTTAAAATTATCGATAAGAATAATTATTATTCTTATCGTTACATTTCAAAAATAGTAAAGTCTCACCAAAACAGTAAAGGCAAATCGCACTTTGAATGAAAAGGCACCGGATTTTGGTTGAATACAGCATTTGAAATGCGCCAAAAGTGTAATCTACAAAGTAATCTAAAAATCTTAATCTGACAATCTGATTACAGATTACCTCTCAAATGTAATCAATTACATGATTACTTTTAGGTGAGTAATCAGATTATGATTACTTGATTACTTTTAGGTGAGTAATCAGATTATGATTACTTGATTACTTTTAGGTGAGTAATCAGATTATGATTACTAGATTACTTAAATGTAACTTAATTTGTAATAAAATTACAAATGTAATCAGATTATGATTATTAATCTACCTACACTGAATTTTTTAGACAAGTTTCATGAGTATAGTCTGTGTCTTGCACTTGTACATGGAAGGAGCTCTTTGAGCTGGGCGAGGAAGTACAAGTGGTAAGACGAATTTTTCCTCAGTTCAAATTATTGAACCAATTCAACTCTACTCAAGGCAGAACCGCAGAACCCAGACAGAAGTCAGTCCGACTCAAGGGTTGACAGTCTCTCGGTGTGACTTTTTCAAATAAGACAATAATAATAATAGCAATAACAATAATTTGTAACCGTCTGAAGTTACTGTTGTTCAGTTGTTCTTATCTGAAATCACCTGAAAGTGTCAAAATTAAATTACATTGATTGAAGAATTAACTGAGTTTGAAGGAAAAACACAAAGTCAAATGAATCCACTATACTTGAGTGACGTAAGTTGTCAAAGATTTTGATTTCTAACTATAATTATTGTTCACCGATTTCTATTTCAGGTCCTGCAGAATATTTTCAGCCATCTGACCCCAGATGAACTTTACCCAATGAGACTGATATGTACAGATTGGGAAATCGCTGCACGAGTAGAAATCAGGAAACGTTGTCTCGTCACATTTAAGTCATTACAGGATGTCCAAACTTATATCAAAATATTCACAGACAACGCCAATTCAAGTCTTCATACTCATTTTCACTTTTCATTCTCGAATTCAGAGACGACGCCTGGGAAGACTGTCATGTGTGAAGAGTTTTTTCCTAAATTTGGAACTTTCATCAAAACCTTACATGTGGATACTCCAGATTTTTTTAATCAGTATACGCAGTCTTTGGAGAAGTATTGTCCAGGGTTGGAAGAACTTCATTTTTCAGTTCCACGCAACATAGAATCTGGAAAAACCCCAGGCACTTTCAGTTCAACATTTCCAATTCGATGTTCCAACATAAAAGTACTCGTAGTTCCTAGTTGCTTCAACCCTTCTTTTTTAAAAGAAGTAAGTCAAAGTCAAAGTATGCAGAAATTGGAGCAAATTTATGTTGGAACTAAATATTCGGCGGTGCCCATATCGGGTGAATGCTACGTCGAATTTATAAAAGCCATTTGCTCTGCCCCAAATCTACAAGTCATTGAAGTTCTATTCTGTTTGACGGATAAATGTTGGTTGACCTTAGCTGAATCCGGACTTCGTCTTCAAGTCCTCAAAGCTAGCGTGTCACCCGATGTTGAACAATCCTCCCTCCGCAAATTTCTTGAATCTCAGAAAAATTCACTGATCAAACTGAAAACGACTCACTCAAGTCTTTCACATGTAAGTTTTCGACCAGAAGCCTTCCCCTTAATGCCAGCACTAAAATCATTGTCCATTGCCTATAATGCTGGACGTTTTTCTCAACTGATTTCAAAAATTCCAAACATTTGTTTCTTGGAATTAAAAAACTATTGTCCTTATTGGGAGGATTTTACCCCAGATGTTGATTCGGCGGAGCCAAATGAACAAGAGAAAATAATTGCACCATATGCCAAGACTTTGCAAATCCGTACGAGTCGGCAATTCAACCTGCAATTAGAACTCGTATCATTTGCTCCTGGACTTGCTAAACTAGGGCGTATGTTCCCATCACTGGAAAAATTTTACTTTGGGATCAGAGACTTGAGAGATATGGAATTCCAGACGATTATCAAGGGGATGAAGAATTTACGAGTCCTTTACCTTTACCAGGCTGAGGAGCTTGAAGTTTTTGATTTTTCTGATGATTGTTTCACGGGGATTCGTGCTTCCGATGGGGAACCTTGCCCTTCAATTCAGGATTTGAAAAGTGAGTGCCAGATAATTTGTATTTTTTGAAACAACGTTTAAAAATTAAAATGTTTAGATTTGGAATCACTGAGCCTGACCGAATCCACGAATATGACGGATGCCGCAGTCGTGGATGGACTTGCAAAATGTATTCAACTCAAATCTCTCAAATTGCATTCACGAGTTGTAAGAAGTCTATTAATTTATAATTTTTTGAAAGAAAATTATATAGTAGGTAATTAGATGATAATATTTCATTTTTTGCAGTTTACAGACCATGCCATCGAAGCTTTGGCAAATCTGAAAGAACTTGAGAAACTTAACCTTGGATTTCACTATGGGTTGGTCACCCAAAAGGCTGTCGAATACTTGATGCAAGAAATTCCTCGTGCAAAAGTTGATCTTGCGCTACTTCCTCGTGAAAGAATTTAAATCATCACTAACCTTTTTACAATAGTTTGTTATGTCCGATATTTTTTATATTTTGACTGATGTCAAACCGTGACTGCCCGATCATAAATCACGTTTTAAATTTTATCTACTATAAGGTTCATCAACATAGAAAAAATCTATATAAATTCTAATGTATATTTATTAGATTTAATTAAAAATTGCATGCTTGTTGTTTTGTGCTCTAGAATAAAGAAGCATCTTAGAAAATCAAAGCGCAGCATGGATTTCATCTAGACTAAAATTAATTGCAAACACGTGAAGAATAGTGAATTCTGAATGGATTCTAATGATTTAATTAATTTTAACATCATTAGATCAGACAATAAAATAGTTGAATTTAAACAAAGAAGTAGCAAAGAAGAAAAAAATACCAAATTTTTCACTCCGCATCAGCAAATTGATCAGGGTCAATATTTTCTGGTGGTGGTGACTTGCCATTTCCATCCCCACCTCCGAATCGTGCCATCATTCTTTGAAATCCACCATCGTCTTCCTCATCCTCTTCTTCATCGCCTTCCTCATCTCCATCTCTTCGCTCGTAACCCTCAAAGGCTTCGTTTATGTCAACATTCTCCTCCTCTGGGTCATCTGAATCAGATTTCAAGAAATTCAAACAAATTATCATAACGCACTTGACCCTCAGCATTTGCATTGTTTTGCAGTACCTGATAATTCTGAAGATGGGTCAGGATGAAGCAATGTACATTCTTGAACAGATGAATACATTTGATCCAAAATCTCAGGATTTTCTGGAACGAAACGGACTTCCGTAATTCCTTCAACAGGGTCCATTTCGTGTCCATCAGCTTCCATATCTGCCTCGGCATCTTCTAATATAATTGAAATTAAAATTATACAATGATTAATCGTGCTACTTGGGCAAAGACAAGAGACGAAAATAATTGACTTACCTTCATCCAAGTACCCATTGATCATAACATAAAGACAATCATTGGAATGAACATTTCGATCCCTTGAGACAGCATGCAAAGTCATTTTGGGATACTCAATAACAAATCCATCTCCAGCACAGGATATCCAAGACAAAGCTCTGGAAATGTAATAACGCAAATTAGATTAGCATCCTAGCGCTATTGTCTTAATGCCGAATTTATGTTAATCTTGAAACTTACTCTTCCGCAATATAAATTGTCCCGGGACCAAAATCTTTGGCATCAATCAAAGCCCTAACTTGAGAGTTTTGATAGTGAATTCCTTCCAATGGAACCGGAAATTGGTGAAGACGAACCATTTTAACTGAAATATTAATAAGAGTTAGCTAAAGCCGAGCAAGTTTTAAAAAATACACACTATATTCCAATTTACAAGAACAGCTCTTGTATAATTACGTCCGCTCTTCTCAAGTGAATATTAATATTTCACAGATACAGGCTCTTTAAGAAAGTTAAAGAAAATGCATTAAAAAAATCCAACCTGTCTTGCGTGTGCGTGTCGCAAATTTTTGCAAAAATTCTTTAATTCGCTTCCAACGCTGCGACCGACTGAAAAGTTTGTAACTCGCGGAAGGTGCAGAAGGAATGCCGCCGAGGTGAAATTGGGGTGGGGAGATATGGAAAATTCTGATGTCCTGTCAGCTTCAACATTTCCTGCAAAAACTTTAATAAAATCACTAATGCTTTAGATTTTCTTTAGCTCTTCTTTCTCCACGCACATTTACACACTTTCAGAGTAGGCTTGCTCCTAGTTTTTAAACTCCGTTTCAATCGTATATAACTTTATGTTTAAATACTCCATTTTAATTGACTTGCTAAAAATTAACGCTACAAGCCAGGGAGTGATGTCTTGTAAATAATTGTGTATAGCTAACACGTTGTAAGTTTTGATAAATTGTATATAAAAAAATTGTTTTAGAAAATGTGTACCCAACCAACCAATAAGAACAAATTGTGTTCTGTCCAGCTCCAGGAATCAATACACACGAACATCTGCGTTCATACCTACAAGATTATTCTATTAAAACTATTAAAAATCTGCCACTTATTATGGAGGACAAAGGTAAAAGAGCAGAAAACCTAGTCTCGATTTCTTCTAATAGTGGAGTTTAGAAACAATTCCTTTCATTCTGTCCTTCTGAAGACCAGTATCTCATAATCTGTTTGAGCACAAATAGCTTTTGTCAAAATCGACCAAAGCTTCAAGTCCATGATTATGAATCTCTTCTGGTTCGGAGGATGCTGAATCTGGTAAACTCTGCGAAATGAGATCAAATCATGTTTTAGTTTACAAATTTGGAATTTACATGATAATGACTTCCCGTTTCCCGAATTCAGGAGAGTTTAGTCAAGGAAATATCATGAAAAAGTTTCCTGGACAACAAATTTTCCCCAGGAGCGTGTGTAAACAAACAATGCTGAAATCCAGTCTCATTCGACCTAGGTCAGCCAGCCTCGTTCAATCTCATTCATCATTCGAACTTCCGATCGAGCGGTCCTGAATTTCTCCCCTCTCCCAAACTTTTCAATTTTCTTTCCAAGTTTTTCTCACCCTAGACTGGTCAATTTCACCACGCTAATGCAGCAGCCTGGAGCTCATCTGGTCATCATTCGAAGGTGAGGGAGAGAATTTGTTCTTTTTCTTTTTTTCTCAATAACGTAAAATTGGCCAATTGTGGCAAACACGGAAAGCGGCCAAAGTAGTAACATCCTATGCCGTGGGGTAAGTGGCGTTCCCCCTGTAATTCCATTCTAGTGACTTTGGGCGGGGGACGAAAGAGATGGGTGTTAAGGAAACGGGCCTTTTACCAGAATCAACGCCCTTGGAAGCGTAAATGAATGGTCTGGAGAGCCCAAGATGGGCCTTACCCTACTCATGTGGATGCTATGGCGGAGTTTCCCGTGCTTTTCTTTTTTTTTAACATTTTTATTTTTCTGGACAATTCTCTCCCCTCCCTTGTTATATTTTTAGATGACATGTGTTGGTGAACACTGATTATGACCTGCTGCCTTAAGCACTCAACTCAACAGCTAAAGGATCAACCTGATTTCATCATTTCGAAGGTGAGGCAGAGAATTTGTTCATTTTTTTTCTTCATTTAAAATTATTTCTAATTTTGAAATTTTCCGAAAACTGCATTTTGTGATTTCGATAATTTTAAAATTTTAGTCGATGATGGCTACTTCTTCACAAAATCCAAACAAATGATGAACCATTCCTGAGGAGTCCTTATTTTATCCTCTTTCGACATCCTGTCTTCCTCAAGAATTTTTCCGTCAATCATGCAAACGTGGGGCAATTTAAGGTGAGACTTCTTTAATGCTTCTTTTACTTGAACTTTGCTTGCTTTACATTTCTTTACTTAATTTTGCAATTTTATTATGCAGACTGACAAAAAATACAAAATCATCTCGACATGTCCATCACATTTATGCCACCAGAAATCCTACACTCGTCATCTAACAGAATCAGATCGAAAAGCGAAATTCTATCAGGATTCAAGCGACCTGACTTATTAACAATATTTTTTACTCTAGAGATAGTTAATTGCGCGCTAGTCGAGCATGCCCAGAACAAGTTTTACTGAAGAAGATACAAACTATTGTATTGTGAGTGATTAGTAATAAATAACATTTTTAATTAGTTTAAGCTCATCGAATCGACGGATCATGGACGAATGCGCGCCGGACACCTCCGTGGGGAGGATGGTCCTCACCGAGGTACTCATGCCTGATTGCGGCAACCGTTACTGGACGGACCCACAGGGTGAATACCCAAAGAAGATGATGGAAGGAAGGGGGCAAATCTGGCGGATTCCTGAGGACTTCACTTTCGGATCGATACTCCCGTTGCAATGAGCTTAATGTAAGTATATGAACTTCTCTAATATTGCTTCAAGAGTCAAACTTGTTCTGGTGTTCGACTGCTAAACGCTAAATTGATTACGCGAATTTGTTATGAAATTAGCTTAGCTCTTTGGTGGACCCTTTTTCTAATTGTGACTTTAATAAATTTTGAAAATTATTGTTACCTATAAACTCTGTCTACTTGTGTACTCATTTACCCAATACAATAGTGAAGTGCGTGTTCAGTAATTGTATGATAATTAACAGTTAACCCTGACAAGATTGACCGAATAAAAAAAGCCATTAATCTATCTATCTATGATATGATAAATCTCAGGAATAAAAAAGTATAAAATTATTTTTCCTACGTGCTATTTTTCCTAAAGGCTAAGATCTTTCTAGAAGCTTAATTAATAAAAATAAAACTTTTATTCAGATTTCAAGATTTTAAAAGTATTTAAACACTAGTACAAGCATAAGTTATACTAATGTGCAATAAAATAGTATATAGAAGTGTCAATGTAGGATACTTTCAACGGAGTTCATCATTTTAGCCTTATTGGTCCAAGGATTAGGACCGAAAGCATACACTACACTTTATTCGGTTTCTGGAATTTCATAATAGTGCACGAAATTAAGATAAATATTGTGATTAGTTTTTTAGATCATTCAGGAATTTCTTACTCAAGAACTATGCTCAAAGTACATGAAATCCTGGAATTTAAAAATTAGCGTTGAGAATTAAAACAGAGGAAATTTAAATAGAGAGAATTTGATTTTATCAACTTACAATAAGAAAGACGGCTGCAAACATTAGGGCTTTCCATGTAATGTCCAAATTAATTGGAAACTCTACTCCAAAATTATCTGCATCTGTGAAGAACTCCTTAACAAAGCCAGAAAATGTTTTTCGAATCACTCCTGATTATTTTAAAAATTAGGATAAGGAGTAGCATTGCCGAATTTAATCATACCAATTTCATGTCCAGTTGAAGATATGATTGGGAAATTTGCAACTAAACATGGAGCAGGCCCACAGCAATCTCCACATTTGGGTCCATGGATTGTCATTAAAATTCTACCATCACCTCCAATAATATGGTATTTTGGCTTGCAATTATTGAAACTATTAAAAACTTGAATTTAGATTCAGACTATGGCTTAAAAAGTTTCAACTCTACTCACACGTGGATAATTTCTCCCAATCTAGTCCCATCAGCCAAATATACAAAAGCTCTCTAGTAGTTAAGAGTTAAAATGTGTTGAAAAATGGAAATCTGATTGTTTAATTAAACATTTGTCTTACACCACCAATTTGACCACACCAGCATAAGCAAAAAGGCATGTTGGTACAGCACAGGCAACAATCATAAGGTCTTTCTAGTATAAGTACTTCTCGCCCAAAGAAATCCAAAATTTTAATTCGAAAGGGTCGAACATGTCCACAACAAAAACGGGTGCAGCAATCTGTTGTTTCTTGAGCCATGAAAACCCGTTCTCCACGACCAGTTAGGACATCATAGCGATTCGCAGTTTCGCACCCAATGAGGACTACAAAGTAAAAATATTATTCAGTCTGTATGAGCTGAAATGTTAAGCGTATACCTTTCAGAAGTTCAATTTGTTGTTTTACAAAAAGGTGATCTAGCCCTCCTAGAACTTCTAGACCAATTGGAACTCCAAAGATCGGTGGTACTGGATAAAAAACCAAAAGAGTAATTTATTTCCGTACGAAATTGATGTTACTGTAAGTCGAGAACCTTACATGGCATCAAAACTGCAAGAGGTTGAACGTGGCCCGTTTGAGGAGCCATCCCCATCGTCATGGGTTGTTGCGGTTGACCATCTCCCTGATTAGGCTGCTGACCTTGACCTTGACCTGGCGTCGGTGATTCCACTCGTACTGCTTGACCAGGGACTGCAGGCGGAGGAGCATTAGTTTTTGTTTTCTCAACTTTGGGTGGCATGATAATAATTTATTCTCATGTAAAACCTGATAAAAACATTCTGAGTGTTGCTTAATGAAATGTAAGTTGATTATTTCCATTCTAAAAAATCCCTTAACGTCATGACATTGGACCAGTTAAAAAATCAATTGTTTCATTTGAATCGTAAGCCTATTTTCTTAAAATCCAAAATCAGAAAACCTGGTCTAATAGCTAATGTATTTTTAACGTATTAGTTTATTAGTTTGAAAATTCTCTATCGGGGGGAAATTTAGAATTTCAAGATAATTCCCATGCATGAATTTTAAATCGTGAACTAATAAAACGATGTAGGTTTGATTTTATTCCGTTTCTAGACATGTTATCAAAAATATACTTATTTGCGAATATTATTAGCATTACTATATTCAGCCATAATAAGCATGACCATTTCCATAGCCGTAGCCGTGTCCATACTCATATCCATCCCCATAGCCATATCCTTGGCCATAAAATGCTGGAATTGTGGAAGAATGATGATGAGCTATGGATGGATTATAGGTGGAAGCTGCCAATGGTTGATAAACTGTCGTTTGATGAAATCCTGGATGATGATACAAAGTTGTTTGATGATATGCTGGTGGGTGATGATACACAATGTGTGGTTCCGGTGCTGGCTGATGATGAACGACTTGTACTTGCTGATGTTGGACAATTCGTGGCGCTGGCTGATGATGAACAACTTGGAGTGGCTGACCATAGCTATAGCCTTGCCCAGTAACCCCATATCCAGCAGCTAAACCATGGCCATGGCCATATCCATAGTAAGCTCCTAACCCATAGGCAGGTCCAAATCCATGACCTCCATGCCCACCAACCAATACGGATTGAGTATAAGCAGTTGGTTCATTATTGACTGCAGGGGCAACAACAGTAGCAGCTACTTGTTGAGGATGGACTTGATGTCCATAGAGTCCACTGTATCCATAAGCAGGGTGTCGGAGCAATGCTAATTGGCTATATGCAGTTGGTTCATGGTTAACTACTGGTGTGGCAATAGCCGCCGTAGCGACGTGAGCTGCCTGAGCATGACCATGCAGATATTGTCCATAGATTCCTCCGCCATGATGGTACCCATAAATTGGCTGGGCATTAATTGCGGCTTGTGGATAGCCATAGTTATAAATTGGCGGAGTGGTGTGAAGAGCGGGTTGTGGTGGGAGATATACAGTTTGTTCATTATTGACCGCTGGTGCTTGGACAGCTTGGACGGGATGTCCATGTCCAAGTCCATATGCCTGGGGCACTCCGTAAGTAAGAACTGGTGGCGTCTGGACCACTAATGGGGTCACTGGCTCAACTGCAGTCACCAAATGTTTGTCCACGTCCCTGATTTTAAAATTTAATAAGAATAATATGAAATTTCTACTCATAGGCTTAAATATGTTTCATGAAAATTCTAACGTTCTGGACAAAACGACTGATGAGGAATGTCCATCATGGTATGCGTAAGCAGTAGCTTGATTTCCAAGTCCATCTCTTACGACTCTTGTTTCACTCACGGGTCTGGTTCCGATTTTTGTGACGAGGACTCCTCTTTGTCCTGAATCCTGCACAACTGGAATTGCCAAAGTTGATGCCAAGGCATAGCTGATCCCAATCGTCACAAGGAAAAATGTGACCTTCGAGTTAATTATTCACAAAAATTAATTTCCATATTCATTGAATTACTTTTGTTAATTTCACCACTTACCACTTACAATTGTTAGCTGCATGATGTTGCTTGCTAATGCTTATGCTGATTTGAATAAATTTTATGACTTGGAGACCAAATTCTTTAAATTAATCTGTCGTCTGCCTTGGAACTAACTAGTCAATAGATTTCCGTAAATGCTCCCCTATTTATACCTTTTGCATTGTCTCATTAAATCAGAAGATTCTGATCTCATGTCATTTGTGAATTGTGATGGGGGTTGCAGGTCAGATCATCTTCATTTCTGGGTCGAATTCTCCTCAAATCAACTACTGTGATTGAATTTCAATAAATGCAACAAGAAGATTAGTGAAGAGATCTCTGTTGATCTCCTTACATGTCATTTCTCATTATTGTGTTATAAAAAAATTTGTTTCTGTCATTAAATTCAATGTCATTCACTCACATTTCACTTAACACATCTTATATCAGAGTCTTCTCAAGCTACATGGGAAAGATTATCGTAGCAAAGTTCTGCTCTGCATGATAAATCAGCAAATTGCTGTGATGTCTGTTCAGCGCACCGCACAGCATTGAGAATTGGACTAGTCAGAAGAAGCGACGACATTTACGTGACATGTTGACAAAAACAAAAGTCACACAAACCAATTAACAATCAAATTTACCATCTCATCATAAATCCAAGCCTCCTCAAGTTTTCCTTGCACTCATGAACTGAACTCACAGACATATCGCACGTGGAAAGATTATTAATAAGATGCATTTTTTTAATGGATAAGGTGACATTGGTCATTTTTAATTATTAGAACACCATATACTTCTTCAGAATCAGATATTTCATTCTCGTTCAACAAAGAACACAACGAACTTTGAACCCCATGTTTTAACTTATTAGTCCCTAAAATTGGTCAATTTTAATCCTTTTCAAATCCACTTGAATTAATACTTTTTGATTAAGGACTAAAAGATTTTTGACAGATAAGGCTTCCTTGTAGATGCTCTAATAAAATTACCCCGTTGAAATTAATAGTGAAAAATATTCTTTACGCCCTTATATTCGGCCTGCACATAAGACTTTTATGTGCTTGAACACATAAAGAAATGCGAATGATAGTAATCTAAACTGGTTCTATACTCTTATATTTGCATTGTCTTGTAAATTAAAGGCAGACGACAATCCTAAATTAGATCGAGTCGACTAATTTACTGATGACACCAATCAACAATCATAGCAGAGACCAAGGCGTTTAGTTTTATTTTTAAGAATGCAGAGCACAAGCAAAGTGTGCATCGTCAGCCATGAAATCAAGATCATCTCATCATTCTTCATGTCTGAAATATGTGAAGTACAAATATGGATTCATCCTTACGAACTCATAGTAATTCATTTTTATAACAAGTATGCAAAAAAGAAAGGTTAACAACAGTCCTGCAACCTGTAATCCAAGTAAATACAACACACACAAAGCTAAAAATCCTCAGAACGTCAACATCTCGATTTAACATGGTGCATGTGCATTTCTAGCCCAATGTCCAATGCTCCTGAAATGATCATGAATTAGTTATGATTCTCATTTGTCTTGTCTCATCACCTTCATCTTCACTTTACTCACTTCACGGACAAACGAGACGAGACGGGACGATTGATTGTTGAAAGGAATGATGATGCGAGTTGGAATTAAAACGTCTGGATTGAAGTAAAATGGAATTATCAATTGACCATTGTAATTAGTAATTTATATCTTGCTTTGACAAGTGTGATCTTAATGTATTCAGGCAAGAGTCAAAGTCAACTGATAAAATTCCTACTACTGTGCTGCACTACTGTATAATCAGATTTACAATGCGGGCAAAAAAGACAACCAAACTAAAATAATTTAACATTAAACATTCGTATATTGATTTAAATTAATTCAAAACAGGGTTAGTTGAAGAAAACCATTGTTCAAAATAATTTTAAATTCCAGCAACTACTACTACTGGCTATCATTTTGCATAACTAGATTGTGGGAATTGGATAAGAATTCAAGAATCACATCAAATGCAAATTTTACTTTGGCCTTTACATTAAACTTTTGTCAATCTACGACTACTACTGAAGAAAACTTCCTGGGTAATTATGCCAAGATGAATAGGAAATAAAATCAGTCAGATCAAGTTTAGATGCATTTTCAGCCTAGAAAAAAGATTAATGAGACCAGAAAATAGTTTAATTTTCTATGGTAGTACAATTTAATAAATCAGAAGTTTATTAGTCACTTAGTCACTCCGGCCTGGGAAGTGTTTCTGGTCGTGTATATTCTTCACTCATCTCATGATTCACGAATGAATTGATGATTAATGGGTTTGTTTATGTTTAAAGTTTAAATTCTGTCAGTCTGTTTCCCACGTTTATGTTCGGTGATGGCAAGTCATGTATCATGTATCAAACGAAAGAAAGGGACCAAGAAAGAGATGATGACCTAATGACCAAGACTAAATCCGCGTTCTCGTCACTCAGCTCCATAATACGTTTTCTTAAAATTAAAATACCCAAGCCAGATCATGTAAATATGCACTTTTTGCACTTTTAATGCAAATGCAAATTATTATTTATTGAGTTTGAATTGTTTCGTCACTTTTTGCCTTTCTGATAGAATTAATGCTTTGGCCCGTTTACGAAAACTATTTTATGACGAAATATAAATATTTACCTTCAGATGTCTGTGCCCGTTGTTAATATTAATAGTAAGCATTGGTCAAATTTTCCATAAGAGGAACAAATTGATTCAATTTGGCAAAATGCCGATTGTTTGAGACAGTTAGAGGTTCTGAACGACTAATGTCGTTGATTTAACTCTAATGCTAATTCTGAAGGAAACGCTACGGGACTTGTTGTGGCGAGTCAAGTTAAGTTTTAGACGTGAATTAATATGGATTTTTTGTTTTCGAGTCTGTACTGTGCTTTGTTCTTGCTTCTGGTCCCGGTCCAGTAGTTAGCTACCGCTCTGCTCTTCTCTACGTTTTCTTTCTCTTTGTCATCGTGAAAATATTTATAAATTAACATGTCGATAAGAAAAGCACAGAGTGCAAGGAAGGCAAAAAATGTGTTTGTTTGTATGTTCTCAAGCTCATTTAAGTAACTCTAATGTAAACACTGGCTAAACCTAAACAATTATGTAGAAAAGACGTTGGGTTCCTGACCGACCATTGGTGCCGGCGACGACAGTCTCAATGGAAAAGTACCGTTAATTCTCAACTAAAGTTCCAGTAGACGCGTACAGCACAGGCAAAAGCACAGTTAACTTAGCGTGGGCGGGAGGAAGTCGGTTGCGTCAGTTTAGTTTAGTTCTTTCTTTTTCTTGGTTTGCTAATCCCTCCATTTAATTTTGCCTATGCTTTTGTATGCGTACTTTTCGTCCCGGCCAGCCCAAGTAAAGCAAAGCAAACCAAACCAAACCCCAGTAGTCAGTTGGCCTCATCAGAAAGGAAGAGACAGAAACGGATACGGAAGTTGGGTGGGACTAGCTAGCTAGCACTCTAGTTTTCTATATTCTACGATTCTAGTCGACATATTTAGACTTTTTCAGTGTACTGTAGTATTTATTTTATTTTATTAAAAATGGACGGAGAAAAAGAAGAAGAGTGTTTATGGCTGATGGAAGGACTTGGAAATCGTAAGTCGATATGATCACTAATGACTACTTTGTCATACCAGTCCTTTTTAACGTAATTATTGAATCTTTTTTTTAGTCAAGATTTCAAGAAAACGAACAGCATCTGAAGCTGAAGCTAGAGATTACGATCCTTACGATTCTTCTGAAGAGACTCTGCCTCCAAGTTCATCGTCTGGTTGGGAAACTCAGAGCAAGCAAAGTAGACTCGTTTCTGGTGAGGCTAATAAGATTGTTACCGAAGATGACAATCTCATGGCCATAATCCTGAGTCGCATACTGACTTTCCCTGATGAGATCCTTCGCTCAGCGACATCGGTTTCAAAACTGTGGCATAAGGAAATTCAGCGAGAACTTCGACGGAGACGAGCAGTTGCAGGGCATTCATTTCTAATGCTTTGGGAAGCTAAGGTGAGAAATTACATGCTAATTATAATTTTTACGTAACAAATAAAATATTTCTATTTCTACTCAAGCATCGAGCTCGAAAATTTGACTACAAGACATTTTTGACCTTTTTGATAAACGAGCCTAACGACCCGGTCCCATTACTCATTCAAGCTGTGATCATTATTGGATCTGAGAGTATAATGTTTTTGGATCTTCCTTTTGGTAAAATTAAAAAATAATTTACATAGAAAGTTTTCTAATTTGTATCAATATTTTTGAAGACATCCCTAGAAGACGAGGCGAAATCAACCCATTGGCAGGACTGCCGTGCACTTTGGCATTTGCAGATCGTGTAATCGTAACAACTCCAGATTTTCGCCGGACGAGTCGAATTGGTTCGAAAAATAATTTTGATGAGAAAACTAAAATTAGACTGCCAGGAACACATGCTTGTCAAGCATTGTGCATCCCATATTCGGACCGGTTGGTCATGAGACCTTTTACGATTCCTATGTGGGGTATTGGTGATGAAGTCAAGGTTAGAGTTCAAAATATTTTTAAATAACGTCGGTTCGATACGATAATCTAGTTTTGAATTTTAATTAAGGAAATGGAATTTGAAAATCTTCGGCTTGAACTGTTGCAAGCTTCTATGGGTCCTGCTGGGATGAGTTTGCAAGGAATTTTCATGATGTTTTGTACGATAGATGATTTCGCCATTGAGAAAGTCATTGGAAATCTGTTACGTTTGTAAGCTTAATTCGTATTAAATAGTTGAAAAGTGAGAAATCAATGATAATAATTTAATATTTCAGGGAAAATCGACCCATTCCTTTCATTGGGGGAACCTGTGACTACGTTGCTACGTCAAAGGTCATGAACAATGGCAAGACTGACCAAAATTCTTTGGCTTATGGTTGGGTCATCTTGGGAACTTCTGCAGTCCAAGTTTCAACAATTGTTCTGGAAATTCAAGGGATTCCTTTCATCGAAAATGTTCTTCACCAGGTAGGTTGGGCATAACCCTGAATTATGAGTTTATCTTATCAATAATATTTTTATTTTCTCTTTCAGATCGGGCAATATTTTTTAGGAGCCATGGATGGATTTATCCTCGTGTATTTTACGGATGCGTCCAATTCCCTGGATATTATCAATTGGATTCGATCATGCATTCCTACTGGAATTCCAGTTTTGGGAATCAGGATGGATAGGCTTATGTTCTGTCCCAATGACAAGTTTGACGTTTGGATTATATGAACCCTACATTGGCCCAACCCAAGAATTCCCGTCCCCAGTTTTCGATGACAGAAGAATCCGGACAGTTTGCCTTCTAGTGAGATATTGAAGGATCTCTCTGTGCAATGATCTATTGTATAAAGTTTTATTTTATGACTAGGCAAAGGCAGCTTCTTTTTTTCAGAAAATTTCAACTTTTAGTTTTATTTAACGTACTCTTTTAACTACTGATAATTTTAGAACGGGGAAACTTTTATTTTACGGATATTTAAGTGGACTTCTTACTATTGTAATTTATGTACTTTTCTGATTTTAGTGTATTAGAATTTTAGCTCATCTTCTAGACAATTTTAGAATTTAAGATTTATCCCCGAGAGTATCACCCGAAAACCAGATTTTAAAGTACCACTGTATAAAAGCGGTGGACCAATTTTTCTTTAGTTTATTAATACTGACTGTTCAGTCGTAACCGTAGCCTTATGGGTGTAATTTTATTCAATTCTCGGAAGTTAGGAAAACATGTCATGTTTTCATCGTCTTACCGTAGATTTAGTTATTAATTGGGTAGAGGTAAAGATAGATTTGTTCCTTACAATTACTGATGCTAATTTGTACTCGGCTACTACTAAAGTGAAAATATTGAAATAATGACGATAAATGATAAATAAAGGAACATTGGCGACTCTGAAACGATTAAATTAAAAGTCTGTATTATTGATTTCTGTAATAGGTGAAGGTGCTCCTTGTTTCATCTCCAAGTAAGTTAACTTTTGTGGACTCATTTAACTACACAAAAGGTCACGGATCATGGGCACGGGACGAGCAAATAAATAAAATCTTATCAAGGTTAGACCAACTGTCAAATGTCAAGTCACATCATAAGTTCACCATGTGTGAATTGACTGATAGTTAAATGTGAATGAGAATCCACATGTTTTGTTTCATTTGGCAAACTAATGATTTTCAAGTGCATTCACGAGATTTCATGGTGGTCCGTCCGTCCGTCCTTGTAATTTCTCAGGCTAGGGTTAGACGGGCTGGCTAAACCTCAGCATATCCCACCCAGAAGTTTCAAACGCGGCCAAGTCCAATTATTCCATGTGAGAGGAGGAAAAGTTTTCCCATTGCCGATTTGATTTCCCTTCTGCACTGTACTGTCTTTTTCTTTATTGAAATTAATTTGGCAAAATGGTCCTCTCCATCAAGAAAGTCCCAACGACAGCATTTCCTGATCAAAAACCTGGGACTTCAGGGCTTCGTAAACCTACGGCTACATTTTTGAAGGCAAATTACACTGAAAATTTTATACAATCTATTTTGAGCTCTGAAGAAAATAATTTAATTGGTTCAACTCTTATCGTGGGTGGTGATGGAAGATATGGGATGAAAGAAGCAGCTCTTAAGATTCTTCAGATTGCTGCTGCTAATGGGGTTAGTTTTTTTAAAAATAATCTGCAAAAATTAAATTACTAATGCTAATTTATCACCCGATCTGTCCGATAGGTTGCTAAAATTTTATTGGGTCAACACGGGATTTTGTCAACTCCTGCTGTATCAGTTTTGATTCGTAAATACAATGCACTGGGTGGAATTGTCCTTACGGCCAGTCATAATCCTGGAGGTCCAGATGCGGATTTTGGAATTAAATATAATGCGAAAAATGGAGGTCCAGCCGCGGATGCAGTTACCAACAAAATTTTTGAAATCAGTAAGACTTTGACGGAATATAAAATTGCAGAGGAAGTCATTATCGATGTGGACGTAATTGGCAAGCACAAGTTCCAGGTAAGATTTAGATATATTATTCAGACCATAAATTTCAAAACTAAAGGTATTACACTGTTATCTTGTAATTAGATTGAAGACAAATCGTTTGAAGTCGAAGTCATTGACTCGGTTCAGGATTATGTGGCCTTGATGAAGGAAATTTTTGATTTTGCTCAGCTAAAAGAATTTTTGAAGAAATTCCCAGTTTTGATTAATTGCATGAATGGAGGTACTATGATTTTTAAGCCTCACTAAGTTTTCATAATAAAAATTAACCAAATTATATATTTTTTATCTGTAGTTACTGGTCCTTACGCCAATAGAATATTTCTTGAAGAACTCGGCTGTCCATCAACGAGCGTGATCAACAATAAACCCCTCCCTGATTTTGGAGGTCTTCATCCAGATCCTAATTTGACTTATGCTGCCGATTTGTTAGTTTTGATGAAAGCCAATTCAGCTGTTCAATTTGGAGTTGCTTATGATGGAGATGGCGATCGAAACATGGTGCTAGGGGCAAATGCATTTTTTGTCAATCCTTCGGATTCTTTGGCTATTCTTTTGGCAAATTTGACATCAATCAAATGGTTCAAGGAAATCGTTNGATTCTTTGGCTATTCTTTTGGCAAATTTGACATCAATCAAATGGTTCAAGGAAATCGTTGGAGTTGCTAGATCTATGCCCACGTCCATGGCAGTTGACAGGTAGGAAAATTAAAATGAGGTATATCTTAAGTATAATTAGCTAATTTTGACATTTTTATTCAGAGTTGCTGCTGAACTCAAAATCCCTTGCTATGAAGTCCCAACCGGTTGGAAATATTTTGGTAATTTGATGGATGCAGGAAAAATATCACTTTGTGGAGAAGAATCTTTTGGGTAAGTTTCCATTTGAATTTAACGTAAAGCCATAACCTATGATTATTTTTTCACAATTACGCAGAACCGGGTCTCCGCATATCCGTGAAAAGGATGGAATTTGGGCAAGTTTGGCTTGGCTCTCCGTCCTTGCTGCCAAGGGTTGTTCAGTCCAAGAAACTCTCAAAGCTCATTGGGCTCGCTTTGGAAGAAATTACTACGGACGACACGATTATGAAAATGTGGCGACAGAAAAAGCAGATAAAATGATGGCAACTATTGAAGCCAAGTTTCAAAACAAAACTGCTCTAGAATCTGAAATCGGAAGAGAAATTGGAATTGTGGATAATTTTAGTTTTACGGATTCAGTTGATGGGAGCTTGACTTCACGCCAAGGGCTTCGTCTAATACTCAAGGATGGCTCAAGAGTGGTTTGGAGATTGAGTGGGACTGGAAGTTCTGGAGCTACTGTTCGAGTGTACCTGGAAAAGTTTGAGAGTCAGAAATTGGATCAGGAATCTGGGGTAAAATTTTAAACTGGCTTGTACTTGTATTCACAAATGTATAATTATATTTCAAGAATTATACGTTTCTTTGTTACAGGTGGCATTGCAAGAAATGGTCAACATTGCAACCAAAGTCAGCAACATCCATGAAATCCTTGGAGTCAGCGGGCCAACTGTTATCACATAAAAATCCTGATTCTGATTCTGAATCGTGTTGTGAAAAATACGATAGTTAAACTGTAGTGCAATTTACCAGTCAAAAATGTCTGTGAGACTTAATGCTCCTGTCCAATTGTCCAAAGAAATTAACTTATCTAATATTCTTTGTGCCAAAACTTTATGGTGCAACTCATTCACTTAAATTCACTCAAATGTTATTATTTCAAGATATTAATTATGATATTAGATGAATGATTGTACCTGAATTTGTGGATTGTGTAGTCTGAAGGCAAGGTGCAACATGTAGGGAAATGTACGTGCTTCCACTTATAAACCTAATAAATTGATGAAGATATCTGAGAATATTTCTGTCATAACTAACGAAAATTCACGAAAAAACTGGTTTGTTCTGTTGACCCCATGTGTTTAATTTATTTTGACAAGCGGTGCTAAAAACAAAAGCTTTACTCATCAGAACTTTTCAAACAACAAATTTTATTTTAACTCC
>WJEZ01000391.1:0-29703 GCA_009869925.1 Thalassaphorura encarpata
AAGTCAAAATTAACCATTAAAAAAATTAAAGAATGAAAGTGATCGAATGAGGTTCGTCGTGGAGCTGTCGAATTTGTCAACAAACCGTCCCCGATTTTTATTCCAATTTCTACCATGGGCGAGATGGGAAATGAACCCACCCTATAAGGAGAGAGGGCAAACAAACAACACGGGAACCAACACAACAAGTTTACTTGACCTGGGAAATATTATGGGAAAATGGTCAAAAATCAACAAATTTTTTAGGTCCGTGAAAGTGAATGGGAGTACATTTTTTGTTGACTTTTGACCCAGTATCCATAGGATATGGCCTGATTGCAGCACAATTTTTACCCACTTTGATGCCCGGTTGTACCAACGAGGGTTAAAGTTAATGTCGGGTTAAATTGACTTTAACTCTAGATTTAGCGCGAAATCAAACACGAGCTGAATTCTTCCCATATCTTATGGATACAGGGCAAAATTCTACAAAAATTCAACAAAAAATGTACTCCCATTGCCCTGTATGGGCCTACGGATTTTTGGACCATTTCCTATCTAGTCTCTTATAGAGGTTATGTATAATCTAAGGTTAACCCTGAAAAACCTGATCAAATAAAAAAAGCTATTATCTATCTATCTATTCAATATTTGCTACTGGTTACTGGTCAAAATTGTTTTTTTTTGTTTGTGGTGGTCAGGTAACATTAAACACAACTTTTTGGCATGTTGACACCATACTAGGGAATGACAACCAAACTGAACTTCTGCTATTTATCCCTTGCTGCTACTTAAGCTTTCAGATGCGGATAGGGATTTAAAAATCGGTCCAATTTGAGTTTTTGGATTTGCGATTGTGCCGGCCTACCTTACATGGCTAATTTGGTCCATTTCATTGAATTCCACTGCGAGAAACGAATAATACTACAGAACAGTTAGTTTTCGGTTATGGCTGTTTTGACTTTCACTACAAATAAATATAAGACTAGTTGAACATGAAACGGTATATACCGTAATAGGTTGTCATGTCAATTGGGAGAGTCAGGACTAGGCGACGACATTTCCTCAATTCGCGAAGGAGTAGTTGAGTGCAGAAAAAGAGGAGAACCAACTGTGGACTGTAGTCAACAGGAATCCCTTCAGATGCATCACTGAAAAAACAAAAGAAAACACGTTTATTGCAGCTGGTAAGCCTGGTTCAGAATGATTGCAGTTCAGATGCATTATTCAAACATGATACCTGCACACATGTATGGAACTGCTGCGCACAATTTTAGTACATGTATCGTAAACTGGACAAAACAATTATTCCGTACTTCGATACCTCAGATACTCTCCCTTAATTGTACTAACATAGTCGATCGCCAAAGTTGTGGAATTACTACTAAGCAATTTCACATCTGGTAATTGAGCAACAAGGAATTCCTTCATCATAATTAAAATACATAAAGAACTTAAAACGGATGAGTGAGACCAACATTTTCTGGAACATGAAACTAGAGCTTCCAACCACCTGCGCGTTTGATCTAAAAATGGAATTCTCAACATGAACACGAAGGTGCTTCGTCAGGGGTATTGTGCTTCTAAGATAAAGAACACAATTGTATTTGCTTCGACAGAAATATACGGCCGTTCCGTGACTTGGTTACGAGAAGTGATAGCTTCAAGTGATAAAGTTAGTGAATTATGTGACGACGGAAGGGAATTCCTCCCGCATCAAAGCACGTCCTTCGTTCGAACAACACACATCCAGAGAAAATACCGATGCCATTTAGATTATATCAGATAATAAGACTGTAGCACTATTAGATCAAGTTTACCTTCAACATGGATTAATTCCAGATTTGAGTATGAAACATAAACGTAGGTTAAACATAAAATAAATTGCGTAGGTTGTTCTAATATTATACAATCGGCCTTGGGAGTGGAAAATTACTTATTAAATCAAATGTTGCGTTTGCTTCTGGGAAAAAAAAGATAGGTAAGGGTGAAAGAAGAAGCCATCTTTGGCCAATTTGACCAATTGGCCAATCTTAACCCTAATTTATAGTTGAAATATATGATGGTATGATTAAAGCATTAGTTTACTTACGCTGAATGCTTTTGCGTTTCTAAGTATTGTAATTGATAAGAGTGCTTCCAAGCTGATATTGTACTTACTTGACTGAGCTAATAAGTACTCATTAATTTGATGATAGCGGAATTATTTGTGAGATTTTCTTTTCCCCCATTATTTGTTGCCGGAAACTTAATCTCATGGAGTAAAAACTATCAAACCAAATCCCTCCTTCCTCGACGGAGAAAGTCAATGACAGAGGTACCCTTCTCGTTAGCTCCACTTTCTCGGATACAGGAAAGGGTTTCCCTTTCCAATTCCTGAGTTGTCACAAACTGAGGCGTATACAATAAATCTGCAAATTTTATACGCCCTATTCAACTCTCGTAGCTAAGATGGTTAGACGTCTAGGGTTCTAAGTCCAATTTTCATGAATTCGAAAAGCATTGCAATCCACAAAGTCGTTCCCACAATGGAACTCTACGAAGGGGTCTGTCTCCGTCTAGGTCGGGTGGATACTTGAGTTGTTTGGTTTCCACTCCCGCATCATTACAGGAATATCAATAATTCATTACCTATCTCTCGGAGTCACAGTCACGGCCAGTGTATTTTAGTGACACAGGAAGGTAATGCATGGACGCAGCCCCATTCCTGCATTTCCAATGTGACTTTCCCTCCCAGGAATCCTGCTTTCCCTCGGATTGCGAAACAACGCATTCAACCACAGCTAAAACACTAACGCTGCTGTCACCATTTCTCTTTCTTGTTTGGTCAAATCCGACGGAATTTGGATAAGGATTAAAATTATTTGAAGACGACTTTGAAATTTATTGCTGCAGGTTAAATGCTTGGAATACCTTTTCTGGCGACAATGGAATAGAAAGGTTGATAAATTTGAGAAATGAGAAAATAAATCGGCTCAATTCTACAGTATATAAAAGTCTCCTGAAAGCGGTTTCATGTTATTTCCAGTCTCCTGTCCCGTCTCAAGTAGAATTTTTATGGACTGTTCTTGAAACTAAGTTCACTAGTAATCGATTTCAAGCGTTAAGAATCTAAACTATGGAATTACCTTTTCTAGTCGAGGTGATTTAAATTTATACTATTGACCGGATTGGTCCTGGTTTATTCAGGACATCATTATCCTTCCAAACACAATGACAACAAAGAGCGATACCAATTCCGACTCTAAGCTACTCATTTAAATTTACACTAATTTTCAATGCGACATACGGTGTGCTTGTATGTATGTGTATGTGTTTTGTGCAAGCATAAGTAGATACGTAAGTGATAAACAAGAATTTTGGTGTTATGCAACTTTTTATATCGTTTTTAGTGAAGTAAGATTAGTTTATATTAACATCAAAACACTAAAACTAATTTGCATTCCCCTGTAATGTACAACATTGCGATGCAGATATTTGAATTAGACGTTTCAGATTAATCCCAAAAGCTAAGTGGAATTTAATAATCGAATGAGCTAATTTCCTAAGACACAGGTTCAGCGGAATGAATGTAAAGTAATGAAGCGTAGTCTATTTACGTCCTGAATAGTTGAAATAGAGATCAAAAGATTACATTAGAAGGGAAAGTGTGTTTCTGAACATAGACGTCCAACATCCTCCGGGCATCTTAATAACAGAGTTTATGCTTGCACGCTTCACCCACACTTTATAACACTTTGATATTTCAATTCATGAATTCAATTGCAGAATTTAGAAACACTTTTTCAGAAAGTTTTGAGGAATGCAATAGTATTTGTGATCATTCTACCCAATATTGCTGAGATTAGCCAGTTTACTACCATACATGCATTAGAATGTCTTCCCTCCATAAGGTCATCTTACTAAAATCCTTCTTCTCACGTTTTAATTCCATTTTTACTTAAATGTTAAAATAAGTGAGACATTTCTAATCCTCTTGTCGTATAATTGTTTTTACAAATTATTCGAGGTTTCTCAAAAACTACTGAGCATTTAAAGGCGAACGATATGCCAAAAGACACAGAAATTACCCGGATCTCATATATCTATATCAAGATTACCTTATTTGATTAGTATGGTGAAAAGCAAGGGGAGTTTATCCCTATTCCATATGTATTGTAGAATAGCTTAGTTGTAATGCAATGCACCTCAGTTATAAAAGGTAGACCAAGAATTCTATTTATCACTAAACATGAAACACAAAACATGTGCAATTGATTATTTGTTTGATTGTGGTGTTGGTCTTGACTCGTTATGTTCGCCTGCTCGTTGATGAATTTAACTACAGTACCATCGAGCAGGCTCTCACAAAAACTACTGAGCATTTAAAGGCGAACGACAATGCCAAATGACACAGAAATTACCCGGACCTCATATATCTATATCAAGATTACCTTATTTGATTAGTATGGTGAAAAGCAAGGGGAGTTTATCCCTATTCCATATGTATTGTAGAATAGCTTAGCTTAATGCAATGCACCTCAGTTATAAAAGGTAGACCAGGAATTCTATTTATCACTAAACATGAAACACAGAACATGTGCAATTGATGATTTGTTTGATTGTGGCGTTGGTCTTGACTCGTTATGTTCGCCTGCTCATTGATGAATTTAACTACAGTACCATCGAGCAGGCTCTCGTTACCCGGAAAATTATAAAGCCAAATGAGATTTACTCTTGTCAACAGAACATATAAGATCAGCTTAAACGAAGATAAAATCAAAAGGTTTCGTTCATTGCGGTGACCATGTTATTGTGTTAGACTATCGGTCCACGTTTCAACAAAAGAGTTTCAATAATATTTTTTGGTGCTTTTGTAAACTGAGTGTCATCTTAGAAGTAAAGTGTATTGACTGACAACTGTCGTCCTCTGCGTATTAATCATAATATCACACAGTGATTTGTTCAAATTATGATTTAAACCATTACAAATAAAACTGGTGGAAGAATTCAACGGTTGGACAATGTACGACACATTTCATGTGTTTCTATATTTTCATTACCTAAGCCTTTATAGTACTTTAGTTAAACCTTCACGACGGAAAAATAAAAAATTACTAATTGATCTGTTGTCTTTGTAGAGCCAATGCCATCGGATCAAATGTCGCGGAAATCTCATAATTATCGTCGGTTGTCAGAGAATGAATCCAGTAACCGCTCAGGTGGTGGAGATTTGATAAGGATTCCATTTCGACATCTTATCAGAATCACAGTTGCCTTACCTTTCTTCTCATTTGTATTCAACATATTTTACGTCCTAAATGAAGATTTTGATCGTGCCACAAATACTAATTGCGATAGTCGAACAGTCAAACAGAGCCTTCCATCATTTTCCGCAACTGTGGGTGAATTTCCATTAGCTCAATGTATTTGGGCCATTGCAATAGCACTCCATGCAGCTCCAAGATTTTTATTTGTTACTATGACCCTTCGCTATTTGGAGTCCGTCATTTATAAGAAATGTCATTTTTGGGCTCACGTTACATATGGACTTGGACTTCTTGAAAATTTCGGACTGATTGGTTTAACATTTGTGTCTTCCAGACAACACTTCCCTATCCATATGTGGAGTTTTATTTCATTCATACTGTGCTCCGAGTTTTATATGTTGATTTATTGTGTACTTCTATCAAGACACCGAAACATTCCTGGAAATTCTAGAGAAGCATATAGTCTTCAGCTTAAGTGGAATTTGTTTCTAGTGAACGTGACATTTGCAATTCTCTCCGCTCTAGCCTACGCTCGTCATGTCAGTTATTGCGAGGAAGGAGTGTACACTTTCTTTGCATTATTTGAATACGTTGTGGTCTTCAGCAATATGGGGTTTCATTTGACAGCCTACTGGGATTTTTATGAGAGAGTCTTGGTCATTTAAAAGTAAGCCCAGGGTCAACTCCATTTTGCTCAATAAATAAGTCATGGGGTATGACAACATGGACGAGAATGAAAATGAAGATTCCTCTCTCCCTATAAAGTTTGAACAGTAATTAACACCCTTCAATCCAGTAAATTTTTAATATGGACATTCCACATTTAAACTCGTTTCTAAATTCAAATGAAACTCTTCAAACAAACTAATAGGTCGTGAGTGCATGATATATTCATCATTTTCATGCGCTCTCCTGGTGCTATTGAAGAACTTTTGAAAATATCATTGAAGTTGAAGACAGCGAGTGAGTGCGTATCGAAACATGCCTTCCCCATGTTAGCTTTAAATTATTTAGTCAGTGGGGTTGGTATATGCTTGCTCCCCCATTTTTGTGTATTGAATTGCAATTATGAAATATTTTCATGTTCTTCGCAGGTCGTTGCCAATATATAATATTTAGCTAATGATACAGTACTATGTTTGCCTTACTGATGCCATATCATATGGGGATAAGGACTATTACTGTACACGTTGGCGATACTCGAAGAATGTTGAATAAATACGAAACGCCTGATACCAGTATGTGAAGCCTGGTGCTGTACAATAAGTTTGTTGTTAGTAGACAAGTGCCTTGTCGTATGCTGCCCATTCTTAATGAATTGAAGAATAAATTATTAATATTTAATCATACACTCGCCCCAATTTTCAGTCACGACCCAGTTAGCACCAGCACTCCCAACATCAATGGCATTCGTCCCACGGAGCATACCTATTACCCACTTGTCCCACATATTAAATTTCCTGAAGAAAGCGGACGGGTGACTAGGTGACCCGCCTTCTAAAATATTCTACAGGATCAGATCTTTATGGTACGAAAGAAAGTCCAAGCCTGGAGTTGAGCCACAAACGCAACGTCTGGAGATTCTTCATAGAACCATTTCCGTTCCGCATCAAGTTAACGCATTAATGGCATCCTCCGCAAAAAAATCCAGCTTCTTATGATATCAAGCCCTGAAAGTGGGCTTATATCTTATCTCTAGCATAATGTATAAACTTGAAATGAAGGATGCAATATTAATTTGTCCATTCCTACACCAAGGTCGGAATTTTAACTCTCGATTTATAATGATGAGTATTCTGCCTAGAGTAGTTTCGAAGACTATAGACACTATAGAGCCGCTTATTATTAACATCCATTAATTTAATTCCTAGAATCTGCCAACGTGGGCCAATAAAATAACAAAATTTAACCACCCATATTTCAGTTCGGGGTGCCGATTATCCAACCGTTCTTTCTTTCGATGTCCTTGCTCACTACAGTGGTTTTTCTATTAACGATGTAAATGTCAGTATATATTTGTATGTGCTACTTCGATGCGGTTATGACTGATTAATTAATAGTTTTAATTCTTCTTAGACCGTGCGTTCCAAAATGTGTTTTAAGATCTCAAAGAATTTTAAAGGAGGATGTAATATGTAGTTAACGGGTAAGGATTCCAGAAAATCGCACAAATTAGATAGCTTGAATGAGCTCTTTGGAATGGAGAATCAAAGCAGCCAAAAGTAATCAGAGGTCAGGAGAGATTTGCAGACGAGTGAGACAGCAGAGCGATGAAATGGAGTGAAAACGTAGTGAATCCACTCGGGACGACAGAGGTGATAAAAGAGACGTGCCTGCATTTTTGGATTGGAGAGGATAGATTCTTTGAAATTGGAATTGTACGGACGGAATTACGGTGCTAGTCGGGTATACTCCCTTTACATCTCACACTCACCCAAGATGAGTCTATGTATTCACGCTGAACAGATCGTGGGAAGCTCAAGACACACCAGGTAATACACTAGGATATACTTTCTAGAGATTTATAGGATAGGAACTTATGCACGGCGAAGGAATTTCTGTAAAAGAGGAAATTTAGTTTTCTTACTTTCGAACTTGTTGGAGAAGAAGATGGACAGCATGACGGCTGGACTCAATGCACAACCTTCTCATTCTTCGAATTTTCTCACGCATTTCTGGCCCATCTCTCGACTGTCCAATGTGAATGAGTAGATCTCGGAATTGAGCCACGTGATTGTTCACTTCTGCGACAGCCTGAAATGAATAGACCAAAATGAATGCATACCTTCTTTCTAAGAAATTGTGGTTCTGATTTCTGACGATACATCCTTGATTTTGACCTTGTTTTTGAAATCAGAAAATTTTACTGGGAGAGAAAATCCTACCTTTTCCCATAAAAATAAAAGCAGATAGAATAAAGTTCAATTCTCCTCGAATGTCATAAACTATTTCGTAGGCCTTCGCCTGCTGTCACTGCAAAGGGTACTTCATCGGCACTTTAAAAAAAGTAATAAACTTGATTTTGCCTACGTAGGAAGAAGCAAAGTGCCCAATGCGGTAAAATTTATTTCGAAAATATGAGGACATGCGTAACGACTTTCATCGTCGGGTGAGTCAGACCTCGTACCACTTATAGTGATCACTGAACTCCTGAATTTAAAGTTTGTTCCCGATAACAAATTCCTGAGCTTTAGCTAGAATCTGATTCTTTATGACTATTCCATTCAAAGCGAACCCCACATAGAGTCCCATCCAAATACAACATGCAATATTAAAATAGGTAAGTGCACATTTAAGTACTTGCATTCATAAATTACACCGAAGTTTGGTACTTGCGTTTTAATGCAAATATGTTCTGCTCCACCCAAGTTATTTTCTTTATCTTCTTTGCAATAAGTGAAAGCCTACTCTGCCATAAAACTAAATTGACTTCTTCATCGTCACCAGAAAAGCCGTTTGAACGATCCAATTGAATAGTTTCCTTCAGGTTATGCACCTTTCGTTCAACTTTCAAGATTACAAGACGAAATTTGATTTTATGACCTTAATTCTCATTCCTCCATTCATATCAGTTCAAGCACATGTTCTTATTGAAAACCAAGCTAAATTAGTTTCTGAATGAAGTTTTTTATACAACGTTTCGGATGGCCTTTGTACGAGAGAAATATTCTTTTATCTCCTCTTTCCACTAATTTCGGGGCATTCAGGGCGCTAGGACAGGAATAGAGATAAACCATTTCGGAAGATACAAAAAATTTTAAAATCTAAACTAATGATATCAATACATTGAACAGAAGAAATAAACCGTACTGCCAAATTAAATAATATTTTATCTTGACTTCATCAGCTTGATTGAAAAAATCGTTATATCTAACCCGTGAATTCAGTCCATTTTAGTGCTAATGATATAGAGAGTCTTTCACCATCAAAATTGTATATGAGAATTGGAGTATCAGGGAGGTCTCGTAGGATCAGAAATAATAAGATACAAGTAAAATGCTAATGATAATCCAATTTTGTGATTGCTGAAAGGTAAGCCATGTATCCTGCTCGCTCACCGATCCAATCCATCCTTTATAATGCCTTTTAAGGCAGAATATGATTTAGTCATGCCTACCAGACATCGTATATTAAGCATTAAGAACAAGACGATGCACAGTAATAAGGGCACAGTCGCACAGTTCTGACTCGAATATTGTTCGGTTCTTCAGTCCCTTGGAACAAGCTAGAAGAATATCTAAAATAGGTAGAGCGTATTGATTTCTTTTGCTCAGATTCAGGTTTAGGTGCGCTAAGTGTACTAAATTTTGGCTTGATAGTGATTTACGACTATTCTGTTGATAACTTTGCTTTTAGTTTATATTATTATTAGTTTATAAAAATTTATGGAAAGATTATCCGAACCTACTGCATACTCATTATTCATATTGGTCATTCCAAATATTAACTCAAACGGATAATGAGATAAGCTCAAATTACAAGTATTTAGCACCAAATATTCTTAGTGCCAAATCGGGGGTGTTTGGTCGTCTTTCTGACACTACTCGCAATGTTTTATATCTTAGAGAAGATTTTTTTTTAAAAAAATAGCGTAGACAATAAATTACCAATTCAATAGGATATATTGGTAAGATTACTTTAAGCTCAAATTAATGTGGAAAATAAGTTTACTTGACTCATTTAGGCCTTAACTCTGGTCAACTTCTCACGATTTTTCATTTTTTCTTTCATTTTAATATGAACAGTAACATTTCCTCATTGTAAGAAGAGATAAGAACTGATGTTAAGAAACCAGGTACATAATGGTTGAACATATTTCCATTTTCCATTTTCCTTTAGAAATTTGTACCTCCATAACTTTCATTTCTTTGCAAGAACTTTCTTTTTTATCAAATTCATGCCTTCCTATTCACCCTCCATTGTTCCCTTTCTCCTCCATGCAATGCGTCTCCTTGACTTGAATGAATAGTCTCTTTTGAGGTTTTCACAATAGGGAAAGTCGTCATGTCATGTCATTCGTACATTTTATCCATGTATTTCTCTCCATAAATTACATAATGAGGAATAGTAGCAAGTTACTAAAACTCTGCTTGTGATCATTGGACCAATTATTTTTGTGATAAGAATACTTCAGATATTTCTTCGCTCTGGATC
This sequence comes from Thalassaphorura encarpata, assembly GCA_009869925.1. Taxonomy (NCBI): domain Eukaryota; kingdom Metazoa; phylum Arthropoda; class Collembola; order Poduromorpha; family Onychiuridae; genus Thalassaphorura; species Thalassaphorura encarpata. The sequence goes on from WJEZ01000391.1 coordinate 10,383, forward strand.
TAATCATTAATCTGACGCTTGTTATTATAATGTCATATTATGTTACTTAGTATTTATAACTATATAAGGTAAAAATGTATAGGAATTACTATGAATATAATATTTAACATGTGCACGAAGTTGCAACCAACAACCGTAGTCTAACTTTAAAAACAGTATAAACTGTACAGATTATTATTTCGAGAAACTTTTCCCCACGTACAGGACAGATTTTGCTGCTCACATATATATCCAATTATATAGAGGAGCAAAATGAATTGAATTGTTTGTATGTAATTTTAAAATAATTATTTAGCACGCGTCGGGGAGTTCAATTCTCAATGATAAACATTCCAATGTATAGATTTTAAGCTAAAATTAATGAGAAATTGGATGAGCATTGAGCCTAACTTGGATTTGATTACGTCGACTTAATCTCTTGAGACTAATGTTCTCGCAACCTAACCCAGTCAAATTTGGTTACCTATTCAGAAATATTCATTCATAGGCTGCTTCAATAGACCATTGTACCCGCGCAAGTGCCAGACGATCATTATTTCAATAATATTGTGGCAATAATTAAGTTCGTGCTTAATTTGTAATATTGAAACAAAGTAAAATAATTCTTGTGTAAACAAGAAAAAAAGATTGAACAAAAACAAGTACGGTGAATTAGAGACCGGATAAGGCAAAAGAGAGTAAGTTTACATTGCATTAGTCGTTATTCCCTAAAGAGATACCGGGGATACAATTTGGCATGACATCTTAGTAGTAGTATCTATGTGTTGTCACGGGCTTTTGACTGAAACGTCTCGCTTAGCAGCTTAAACTTAGCACAGGTTAGCTGTCACAATCGTCCCCCTATCTCTCCTATTCCGACTTGCCTAAATCACTTATACAGCTGTTAACTGTCAAACCAGCCAGGCCCATAGACATTATGCAAAATTCTCCACCAGGAATATTCTACTCGCGAATCGGATAACCTACAAAACCTTGTTATGTCAAGCTTCTACATGACGAAAGCTACGTGGTATTTGACAGTTGTAATCAGTTAATTTCCAATCTAGCTAAAATGTTTCATGCTCACCTCCACGCGGGTTTGATGGATTTCCATTAATCTTAATCATATATCGAAGAATGGAATGGATTCAATTCCCGCTGAGAAATATGAACTAAGAGTAAGATTAACTTTTCCAATCCTCATCATTTGGATAGACCAATATGGATTAATTCCATCGGTATCATTTAGGAAGCCTTGCTCTTTGACACACAACGTATAATCCAAACCCAAATACTTGCATCTAATTCATTTCAAATGGGTCGGCTTTCCTTAACTTCATTAGTTCTGTTGCTCTGAATCTACCTCAATTGTGCTTCTCTTTTGTCCAATTGGCATAAATTTAAAAAGACAGTGAATCTAATTCATAAGTTAGGGTAGAACTGCCCTACAAAAGAATTGTGAGTTTCCATGTGTGTGTCTCATAAGATTTTCTAAGAAGGCGTACAAAAGGCATAATAATAAGACAAACGATTCTTGAAAGAAGAAAAGATGAGATGGAAATTATAAGAGAGAAGAAAACGGTTCTCCCATGTGAGACTCAAATGGAGAATGGGAGAAGTGAGCCGCATCCGCTCTCATTCATAAATGCATCTAGGTACTTCCACTTATCTACATATTGTCTAGAGCTTTCCCTTTCAACCTCACTTTACTTTTCCCAGTCGTTCCTTTCTTTTTCCTCTACATGCTCCTGGGAATCGAAACAAACCCACCAGACGTAAGGTCGTTAATGTTCCATGAAAACTTACAATTCCTACTCCTCCTGAACACTTTCACTTTCGCTTCTCATTTTTTAAACTAAGCTCTACAGGAAGAACAAGTGAGTCTCACCCAATTATTGGCAACCTGTCTTATGTTCGCAATTCCTTTGTTTTGCTGACACATTGACAAGTTATGAGGATAGATGACTTGGGGTTAGGGTTGACTGGACCTCAACCTCCAATGCTGATATTCCTTACCTTATATTTTCGTGTACACGCATGTGTTAATAAGAAAAACGTTGATTCATATATTTTTAGATAGATGATATTTTTCGATCAGTCGTTTTGGCTAAATATTATCAACGAACAGAGTATCGTATATAATGCAAGAAGATTACCTGGATGTCTTTTCGAGAAATTATAACTTCTCTTGCCAAACCTCTAGAAACAATTTCTAATACTTATACAATATTTTATTAAATAATCAATTTGAGAATTGGATTGAGTTTGCATTATCCTCCCCTAAAAATGCATGTTGCTATATTACAGAATATATTCTTCATAGAATAGAAATTTAATCTCAGCTTGACCAAGTTTTGCTCCGATACGAGGGAAAACACTTAAAAATCCCACATACAACCATATATCAAATTCTTACTGCTAATTAAGGAATATATGATTTTGTATGTCTTCTTTGGTCTTCGTAATTAAAAGACTTCGATTCGTTATATCTAGATAGCGTTTCTTAACAGATAAATTATGAAATTATTACCTCTAGTGCCATTATTCAGCATACCTAGCATAAGCTTGCAATGCACTGAGGAAAATCACTGACGAAGTACAAGAAATGGGAAGAAATTGAGAAGCAACTCAAAATGAAATGATAACACATTCCCTAGCATTTGGGTCTGGACTTTTACCACTTTTTTTAGTGTTGAACTGAACAAATTTTCCGAGCTGGTTAAGGAAGGGAATCGTTAAACATTTGTTCCAGTCTATTTGTGAGATAAGCTATCACAAATGAAGAATGAGAGAAACAGTTCGTGCAGTGGAACCTAATTTGACACATAAAGGGAAATCCAACAAACGTCTGTGTGCATCTGAGCAGGTTTGTTTTTATTGCGGAAAGTTAGAGGATGTGCCTAATTATTTTCAGTCTGGGAGAAATCCTATGGAACGAAACTTTCATTCGTCCGGTGGAAATAGAGATGATTAGGCACATACTAAACATTTCTAGATAGACCATTGGATGCAATCAGTATCATTCTTACCGCTTTGCTTCGAGCCGTACCATGATGATAATGAGACGAACTTCCACAATCTGAACTCTCGTAGTGGGACATAAGTTTTCTTTATATATGTGATGTGATATGTTGGTTTACTGATTATTTAGATTGTATAGAATGTATAGAACTAAGAGATGATTATCTTCCAATGTCACTCAATGTCCAAGTTCATGTGATCTTGTTGTTTGAAAATTATTATGAGCTGGGCGAGGTTGTGTGCACATTGTATTGTTATTTTGCAGAAAAGCACTTCGTAAAATTTCTAAACTTTTGAGTATTCGGCCCAAAGGAGCCAGAAATGTTTTTGCAGTCATGCTGAACCCAGACTACTCAGTTCTTTGACAAGTTCTCTAGTCTCACTTCAACCCTTCCTTACTTATTTTACATTTCATTTCTTTCCACTCGAGTTGACTTTTTTGCCCTAATATATTTATACAAGTCCTTTTCATGGAACCGCCACGTAGGCTATAAATTATTCAAGTACAAAGTCAAATATAAAATTGATCCCATTCGTGCAATTCCTGACTAAGCCAAGCCCCATTAACTGAGTGTGTAAAGAAAGTATCACTCAGTTTAAGGCATGATTAATCATCCAAAGTTACCAAAGCAATGCAATGTCTACCATAACTTGCCCCACACCCACATTCTCATTGAGTTTTACACTCACATATTTTAGAAGTAAAAACGAGAAATTCCTCAGTCTTTTTCTAATGGGCACAGAATAAAATCTTATTATGCAGAGTTGGCGTATTCGATTTCGTTATGAAATTATGACATGAAGTATTAACTGCCTCTCTTTTTGGGACTAGCAAACGGAGCCTTAAAAACCGTAGGAGATGCCAATCAAATATCCACGAGTTGTACAGCCATTCGTTATGGGCTGAAAGAGAAACTAACTATCAAACTCTTTAATATATGAGCAAAGTCCAAGGCACGCCACACCATCACTTACTGTTACTCGCATTGCATGTTCAAAATTTTCGCCTGGCTTGATTATATTTGTATTATTAAGTAGAGTATTTCTTATTACGCATAACTGCAGCCAAGCAGGCAATGTATCCCGGTAAGTTCATAAAAGTTTTCAGCAGAAACGTCTCAGGAACAGTTGTTCTCTTAACGCTTGAAAGTGTATAATCGGATCCATTATCGAGCACATATTTTTATAATCCTTTAAACCAACAAATGCTCCAAAATTGAAAACACTTCACCTCCGATGACAAAGAAAAAACGTCTTAATTTTACACAAAGAATTTTTTACTCCACCAGCAATTTCGCCGATGTCTTAGAAATACCAGAGAAGCCTTTATCTGCTTTAAGTGTTTTGTACTTTAGGTAAGATTTGGACTTCTTTCCATGAATCGGGTTATATAAGTCAGATTCAGGCAAAGAAAAGAAATCTCGGCTTTTAGACCCCAACGTTAGAATGGACCAGATCAAATAGAATAGAAGTCGAGAATCGAGCGCCAGTCTGGCTGGCATGGAAAGGGAGACTGATGTAAGCTGGTTGAGACCCGCCGACTTACTGTTGGTAAATTCACTACTGTACTGGCATGTGAGTCAAAACTTGCAAGCTTTCACTCCAAAAGGCATGATATGTAATGTACGTTGGCTGTTGGGCCTTTCTTACGTGTATCCCGTTGCGGCTTGCAGTATGTTAAAGCATCAAGTCGTACCTGAACCTGAACCTGAACCTGCAGCAAGCTGATCAGTTACAGTTTTTCCTGCGTACCAAAATGGAAACACAAGCAAAAAATAACACTAAGAATTTTCCCTGACAGATTTCTGGATGAGTTTATTTCAAGTAATTAATAAGAGTTACAATAGTAATATAAAAATTTCATGAATCCGTGTGGAAAAGGCTTAAAATTCGTCAAAGTAGACGTCTAATCATGTTCGATTTTTAAATTTTTCACTTACTACGTATTAAATAATTTTATATCGTCTTAAGTAATTGCACAGTTAACGTGATGGAGGATTCGACAGACCAAAAGAAAGTGGCGTATTTGTTTTGTATAGAAATAATTTTACAGATTTCGTTGACAGGTCTAGTTAAACTGGCTACAATATGGACCATGAAAAAATAGTTAAACTATGCCTGTAACCTGACAAGCTTTATTCCATTATTTAATACTATAATCCTTTGCTAAATTGAAAATGGCCTATATGGTATGGGATCTACAACATAGAAAAGAAAGTCACGAGCCAACCAGTCACAACAACATACATCAGGGTATTTCTTTCTTTGAGACGTCTTAAGCTTAACATTGTGCCTACAACAGCAGCATTTAAAAGTGCGAAAACAACGCATTCGTGCACACTGAGGGTTTCGGATATTTTATTCAGTTTCTCACTTCTCCCTGTGTATATTCTGTGCCAAAAAGAAAGGAGATGAAATGCCACCCAGCTGAAAGAACTCCCTCACAATGTTTACTCTCACTTTCCTGAATGAAAATCTCTCTGTGTTAATGCAGTTCAGAGAATTCAGCCTAACATATTGCCTCTTTGACTCCAGCATGCTATTTTAATTTGCCCCATGTTGGCACAACTTTCATGCAAAAATGTCAGTACGAGTACGGTGCACCGTACAAAAAAAAAACAAAAATCCTCTAAGGAAAGTATTCATTAGACGAAGAAATATGCAATACGATATCATCAAAGCTTGTGATCATAATTAAAATTACTCACCTATTCCAAAGAAAATTCAGAAAGTAATGTAATGGAAGATATTTTGAAAATATATCGTTTCCTTAAGATTCCATCAAGAGAGCCATTTTTAATATACTTACAAACTACAATACTACTTTTTGAAATAGAAAGTCGTAGATATTTAAATGCAGATAGCTAGGGTTGGTAAGTTTGACTCAGTTCTAACTCGACGGCTGAAATCTTCTTTACACGGTGAAAACAAAGTGTTGGCAGAGGACGAGTAGAGAGAAAACCATTTCTTGAATTCTGCTTTCACTCTGGAGAAAGTCAAATCTACCTCCGACAGATGGCAGCTTATTCTAGCTCGCATATGGGAAGACCTATCTTGGATCTTTGTTTTGATGCTGAATTGAAGTTTCTTTTCCTAACCAACTTGATACTGCTGAGTTGAAAATACATACGTATTACGAACAACTGTCTTCCAATTAAAAGTGGGATAGAAATTAATTCCATTTATATGTGAAAAATTCAGCACCCTTGAGAGATAACTTGCATTGCCGACATCGTCACTCTCCAAATCTAGAGTCCTGAAATCATAGGTAAGCTTACTGCAACAAACGCGAAAGAAATAATGTCATTACGCAGATGCTTTGGAAAAACGTGCTATGAGCATCTGGGCTGGCACTGATGGAATAGACTCAGATACCAACCCGACGTACAGGGTGGCCCAAAAGTAACCGTAAATGTTGAATAACTCTTGTTACATTGAGAATTCTGAGATATGAAAATGAGATAGCCATTTTGTTCAGAATTTAATTTAGAATTTGTCTGACCACATTTTATACCTATGCGCCGCGCGGCGCGCGCGCGCCAAGCATAAAAATGGTAAAAATAGGAATTTTTAAAAAATTATCGTTGAGAGCTTCCAGGTTTTTAATGATTTCCTCTCCTTCCTGGTGTTATTTGGGAAACATTATTAGAGAAAAACAGCTAAAATCCCCTGGAATTCTGTTTGGACGGCAATATCCTCGGAAGGATTCATTGGGCCTTATTTTTTCACGGGAAATGTGAACGCTCAAAATTACCTCCACATGCTTCAAAATTTCTTTTGGCCCCAGTTTTCTCAACTACCAGATGTTGAGGATCACTATCTCCTGCAAGACGCACTATGCGAACATTGTAAGGAACTGCTTAAATGCAAATCTGGCGGACCGGTGGATCGGAAGTACCAGGACAATTGAATTGGCCACCCAGGTCGCCCGACTTTTTTATGGGGTGTTTTAAGAGAAAGGAACCTGCAAATTCCTTAACCCACCTTCAACAGAAAATTCAGAATGCTTTCTTGGTAATTCCTCAGGCCTTATGCGAAAAGGCTTGCCATTCTGTACCTGTCGTTTTAAAATGCATTGAGCTAGGTGGGGCTCAAGTCATAAAGTCTCTCTATTGATTTTTAATATTTAAGATTGTTACTTGAAATAAATTGTTTCTTACGTTAAAAAAATTTATTTTTATTACGTTTTGGTCTGGCGCGCGCGTCGCGCAGCGCAGAGGTATGAAATGTAGTCAGACAAATTCTAAATTAAATTCTGAACAAAATGGCTATCTCAGTTTCTGAGAATTCTCAATATAAAAAAAGTTATTTAACATTTACGGTTACTTTTGGGCCACCCTGTATATGAGCAACTCTCTTCTCAAGCTAGAACAAGCACATAGAACTTGAACTCGTAAAGACTAATATTTTCGACTCAAGGAACTACATTGTGGAGTCAGAATTAGACAGAGTAAAATTAAAATCAAAATAAATAAAAATTTCCTGCCATATTTTGTTCTCGTAATATACAAACCTATTATTTCTGTAGTCTTTGTTCGATACTTTTCAACCTTTAGAGAAAATGCGTAATGATATGACAAGTTGAGAACAGAACACAAGAGTTAGCTCGTACATCACGACTCCAGGACACATCTTGGCCGACCCGGTATACTCAATTCCTGCTACGCTGTATTGGGCCAATGTTCCTCAGGCTGGCATCGGAGAGGTTGATCTATGATGGGATTACCATCCGTGGATTTTCTTTTTCTTCTAGGCCATATTCCTATCCCAATTGGGTAGTTACCACTCCCTGGTTGAGTCCGATACTGGAAGTTATGCCGAAACGGTATAACTAACGGTAGACTGTATATTTTATTAATTTATTCTCAGCACAAGTCGGACTTAATAACTATATATTCATTTCACTTCACGCTAATTTTGAGCACAGTAGGGCAAAGCAATTTTCCGCTAGCAAGCTCTGTGAACTATTTATTCTTCCACTACTTCGACACAAGGTGTACTTCGACGGTATTTGGTCCAAATTGTACTTCCGTTCTTTACTGTATTCCGCTGAAAATCCATGGGAAAGGCAGATGCAATAACTTGGGTCTGCCAGTTACAATACAACTGTCAAGTATTTTTGTCCCCGAGCTCAATGTGAAAAAACCTAGTAATATGGAACGTTGAACACACAGTCTCGTGCAATTTTGAAACCCACCATCTCAGCCCCCACGATAGTTGGGCTTCCCAGTATTACCAGCAAAGGAAAAACATTCAAAAAGATTTATTACTCGAAAATGCTCACCAAACTTACACGAGCCTCAAAAACGCTCTTTTCCAGCCATTCTGTTGCAATTGAAAAGTAATGGCAAAAACTGGAAATGGCAATCTTCTACAACAAAGTAGCCTGCCTGACTATCTTCTATAAAATTGTTAACACTAAACCAATGATGCTGGAAGACAACTGCATGAAAGAAAATTTTACACGTTCGACCTTATATCTCAGCGTCGTTTCGATCACGTAACGTGGACCTAAAACAGGCTTTAGTTAAGCTAGTTTGGCCGGCTGCAGACCACATGTAAATCTAAAATACGTGCGTAGTTTAACGCATTACATACATTCGAAAGAATGGGTCCCATCATTTATGAGAGCCCGGACACATACCGGAAAACTCACTGGAAACTGCCCAACATCCTAATGTTCCGCAAGAAACATTTTACTTTCTCGTTTAAACTGAAGTGTGTTATTTGAACTGTGATTTGAAATGCAATTTGCTTTACTAAGAAAATTAACGCTAGAGTTTGAATGAGAATATTGCATGATGTTTGATAACGATCTTGGGGTTTCATTTCCGCCTTGGTCTTATACCCTGTTGTCTATCTAAAACACGGTAATTCCGAATTACAGCACACAATGAGTGTGAACAAAGCTATGAATTCATAGCTTCAAAGCATGTGGCTTCTCGGCCTCCCATAGTATGTTGTTGGTGTACCTGATATTTTCTTAGAAACCTAAGAACTCTTCATCAAATGACTTGACCAGGAATACGGTTAATTTGATGATGTAAGGATGATGCTGAGAATGTGGTTACTCTTATGGGAGTAATTATTTATTTATATATGTATTATTAGTTATACAATAATGTACTAATGAAATTGTATAATATAACCCTGCAACCTATTAATCTCAACTGAGGATCAACTTTCTTGATTGATCATGGGAATTTCTTTCTTTACAGAAATATGAGTATAGAATTCCTTTCTGTAATAAAAATGCTTTCAAGTTGGTCGCCAGATCTAAGGAAGACAAGCACAAGATAAGACGAAAATTCGAAAAATTGTGCCGATCGTCTGAACAAAGTGCTTTGCCGTATCACAAAGAGATAAACAGGCTTCCAGCGAAATTGAGTTTGGGAGATGGGGAGACAACTTTCTTTAAGACTATTCAAATGTTTTGCCTTCGGTTGGAGAAATCCTCCATTTCAAATCCGTTCTGTTTTTGTATAAACCAATGAATCCATATCGTAGTCATGCAACCTGCTAAGCCTTGGGTCAAAAGATTCGTATTTCATTCAAGCGAGATTCCAGTGAATCCAGTCCGCTTATTTCATTTTTTGGCGAACCACACACATTTATTTGATCTCAGGATTTGCCTTACAGTTTCAACCTAGGATATTTGGCAAAAGGAAGAATTGAGTCGATTCCAGCACATTGATTACATTTCTATTGGTTTGTTTAACCTTTCATTCCTTCACACCGATGAATGGAGAAGAAATAGCCATGGCGTTGGAAGAGTTTCGAAAGAGAACAGAAGGAGTGACTGTTGATAGAGGAACGGGTAGAGCTGACTATGATCAGGAGTAGCTGAGTGAAGGGCCGCGCTGCAGCCAGATAGTCAAACCGAATGAGAGGTTTCTAGTATGCCACATGTGCCCGCTTTGTAAACATTGATTCAAGTGGCGTGGCCCGTGTTGATAGTTAAGCTGAATGACAAAAACATTATTTTGACCACACCATATCCTCTGCAATCCACTCACGGAGGTTCATCTTTAGACAACAAACCTTACTCCACCGTGTCCTTCATTCCAAACTAAATCGCAATCTTGGCTGAGTTAACGGAAGAACTTCTAAGACGATTTCTCAATTCAATTACAGCGTTTTCTGGAAGAGTGTAATCAGATAAGATAATCCCATTTTTAGGAAGAATCTCGTCTTGATAATCAGTGAATCACTTTGAAACACTCTGGTCTCGAAAAGGGAGGTTCCTGTTGTGCCTGGAAATCGGGATTAGATGTTTGCTTAGGAAACTAATTCACTCATGTTTAGCATCCTTAAAAATTGCATATCTCATCAGCATCCTCTTAATTAGCTAGGGATCTGTATGTATAGGTCATTCTGTCCGCTTTTCAATTAACTCACGACCTTACGGGATTTGAGAAGCGGACAGAATGACCGTACATACAGACATAGTATACTCTATCTCCTCCAAAACTACTGCACACAGAAAGTCGAGTGATACGTCAAAAGACGCAGAATTCTTACAAATGTGGAACCTCCCTTTTATACAGGCTGATCCGCGCTCGCGTTGCGCGCTGAGCGTAGAAATAACAGATTCCTTCGTATCACTTAATGTTAATTTGAAAATTGTTTGGGATGGATTGGTTAGCCTAACGACGAGCCTGAAGTGAAGGGCAGAGGCAATGGCGATTGGGGAGAATTAGGAATTGCGTTGTTTGGTTATTGCCATTGGAGGAAAATGAGGATTTACGTCCAAATGATTGCTTATTGCATTTGTTTCTGTCATCTCCCGTCCTACTCGTCAATTTAAACGCGCAATTGATGTATCAGATGGTTAGACGTAATAAATAGTTATAGGTGCAGCAATTAGCAGCGGAGCGCAAAGCGAGAAGCTAGCAATACGGGCAGCCATCGCTTGCGCTGGCTTAGACAGCTAGTTGAACTTTAACTGCCAATACAATACAGCAATTTGAATTATGTGAAAACATGTTTGACTATGCTGCAAAAATGGCTGAACGTATATCTGAAAGCGATACAGACAAAAATTTTAAAATTTCTCCGGACAGGTAATAAAAAACATAGCTAGGTCAACTCAAGGTGTGCGCACAGGGCAATTATTACTAGACGCCCTTCACATTGCTTTGCAACATTCATGATGGATTGGTCTTACACGCTATTCACTTCCAAACTCGTCATGATTCTATCTGGGCATAAGTGCAAAAGGTGAAGACAAGTCAAATCTATCGATTTAACTTATTCAACTTAACTTCGCTTTGGCACAAAATATGAACACTAAAAGCAACAAATTTAAAATTTTTGAAAACCTAAAATTTCAACAAGTGAGGTAGGGTAATTTAAGATCAGAAATTCCCATGAGATTTTCAAGGATAACTTTAGTGTACTCATACACTCATGAAGGAGTTGTTTGTTGAGTAATAAGAACGGCTTATTAAAGAATTATATTTTAAAGATGTTGATTAATCTAGAAAGCATAAAACAAGTTACATTTAATTCATAATAAGTTGCTCTAAGATCGAAGGAAGACATTCTTACCAATCTCAACATACTCGTACAGGTCAATAACGAAATGTGAAGACCTGAATGATTACTGTAGAAGTGAGGCTAGATGAAAAGCATTACGATTAGATTTATCTACAAACAGGTGAAATCATGAAAATTGCGACCACTGCTTTAAAGGAAGGTACGTAAATATACTTTGTACTTCCGTCTTTTCAGGTTGAGAAGAAGGAACTTGTGCGTACTGCGACTCAACTTCACCAATCATCATGCTGCCTTAAAGTGACAGATAGTCGTGGTCATAAAATTCACGAACTAGAACCTCGTCACACTTATTTCAAAAGAAGGTAAAAGTTTCAATGCACCCTAGAATAATTCCAATATGGGAAGACGACGACAGAAGTATTTGCAGTACTCGACGTATTTTAAAGACAGTACCTGAGAGTATATCTAGGACCTTAGCAGTCGACGTGCTTATTATTTAGTCGGGACACACAGTCAGTACATACAGTCAGAGAATGCTACAGTAGGATCTTATCTTACTGGTTCATTCATAGTTCAGAAAGTTATAACTCTGAACCATTTCATCTCTGATTTTGAGAGAATAGTTTCGGAATTTACGAGTTATACAAGACTAGCGAAATCGAAGATTTTACTATCACTTCCAGTCCAATCCGTACGGCCTTGCCTTATGCTACAGTTGCCGCCTTTCCCGACTCTCTTCGAAGATTATATTGGCAAATTTTTTCATTTCTTCCGAGCTTGTACTAGGACGTAGTTCTAACTTTTATCTCTTATCCCTCGCTAAATATGAATGTTAGACACCTGCCCTGGCATTCTGTCTGCCTGCAAGAGGAACAACTTTCATTTCAGGAAGATTCCACAACTTTAATATTCAAAAGTTTCAGAGTGAGAAAGACTCCCATGGCAGTCGTATGCTCATCCGTGCTTAAGAAAAATTCTACTACCAGCAGCTTGACTTGGTAATATGATGGGATTCGCTCTCTTTATTTCTCCATCACGGTTCCAATGAACGCAGTTAATTAGAAAGATGATGAGTTTGAGGCTCACGGCAATTACGACAAGGCTAATTATTCCAACAAAATCATACCGGGATGAACTATGCACTAGTTTTAAGCTCTAGAATAGAATAAGGTATATGTTCTTCTTTTGAGAAATAAGAGTAGCTAGCATTTAAGCAGACATGAATAAAATACTTCAGTTTACGTAATTTATAGATAGATAGAAAGAAAACCTTCTTCAACTGTCGAAACGATTACACGCAAAAAATGTGTAACAAAATACAAAAGAGGCGTGGGACGTTTAGATAATATCAGCGGAAGTCCAAGCTAGCAAGCTAGAAGAATTCGCAGGCATGATGTCGCATTTTGTTCTAGAGAGTCAAAATGCCCAAGTCAAAGGTTTAATAGATTTGACCCACGTGGATTAGGCAAGTGTAGTTAAGCACAAAAGAGCAAGAACCTGTAATTTTGATTCTACAATGAGTTCAGAGCTCCTTTCACATGATTATCGATTCTCTACGTCTTTTGAATGAGATGAGACTCAAGACTTTGTGTTTCAAGCTCTTCTGGGATATGAATTGAAGAAAGTGTTCATTCTAAAATGTTCAAGAAAGACACCAAATGGCCCTAGCTTCCCCATTTTATAGCCAGATCTTTTCTTTAGAGCAAGCAAGGATGGCATACCAGAAGAACCTATCATCTAAGACGCATCCATATATTTACAAGATGTTTCCAAAAGCGAAGCAAGTCTGTTGCCTTTTTTCCTCTATACTTTTGCGACACAACCAAGCAAGGCGTGCCACTACAATGTGGAACTAAGAAGTGATGCTGCCGCCTGCAGTGCCAGGAAGCAATGACCTTCATGGCAGCACTGGTAGGAGAGATTTAAATTTCATTCCATATTATTCCACTATACCGCCTTCAGTTTCATTCCACAAAATATCTTACTTACTCATACCGCCACATAAATTTAGCAGCCAATGACTTGAAATAAGTCTAGCTAGCCGATCGACACATCAGGCGAGATAAGAATTATCTCACTCTAAAAGAATTTGAGTGAGGTAAATTAATGGCCGTAGAGTCCCGGATAGAAATAAATAATACAGAAAATGAATTTTCCTTAAATTAGAATTCTGGGAATTGAATAGAAGAAAAGGTTCTAAAATAAAGTCTAAAATATATCTGGAATTAATTTGTTTCCAATCCTACGGATTGAAGTTATGAAAACATAATGAATGGTCACTGCGGGTCTACATTAATATCGAGCTAGCTTATAGGGGGATTCAGCAACAGAATAAACGTTCTGATATATCTACGAGTGGATAATATGGTTACACCTAATGCACACTAGGACTGGTGGCTACGACTAGTGCTTTTATACATTTTTATTCAAATCAAAGCCGCAATACTTGTAAGTTCTACGTGGAATGTTGAAAATAATCTGCCATGTATTCACTTTCAATATTGTAGAAGCTGTCCGCATGTGAAGTCGAAAAGGAAATGATGGAGTCATATATCACTAGAGTGAATTGAAATCAAACTTGGATTCGCATGTCCCTGTTTAATGGTAACTGTTTATTTTGCTTCTTCAAATACGAGTGATAGTAGTGTTTGTACAAATATATCAACTTACGATACGCATTGCACATAAATCATTCAAGATCAGAGGCTGCAAATTTGCTTCCTCTAATTAAAATATTTCATTAAGAAGAGTGGGAATGCATTGATGAGTCGAGGGGGTGTTTTAGTTGGTTTCAAAATGTCAATTGAACTGAGAAGATGAGAAATAAATGTGTTTTCCCCACTGCAACGTAGTATTTGGCATCAGAGGAATAGGAGTGTTTTTACGGTTACATACAAATGCTTACTATGAAGAAATGTCTCCCTGAGTAGGAAGTGGAGATCCACAGTGAACAAATAAATACCCATTCGGAGCCCGCATTTAATGGCTTTGTTCGGTCTAACCGACTTCCAAACCATAAACACAGCCGAATGAACATAAATTCAAGATAAACCCAAGGTCTAAAGCATGAGTTTCAACTTTTACTAGAGGTACAGCCAGTTAGTAAAACCCTGCTAAAGTCTAATATGGTACGAACACAATAACCATTCTTAGTTGAATGTGTGATTTACACTTAATTGTTTGAGAATTATATTTTACTAAATTAAAAAACCCCTTTAGAAAATGGGCTGGATGTTGGAATTTACTCAAGCTGAACTAAGCAATTAAAATCCGTCTTTCAATCTTCTTTGTCATTTCTTGACATCATTTGACTTGACAGCGTCTAAATTGGCTCATTTTATCAATTGATATATAGGTAAAACCAAAGTCATCTGATCCGGGTAGGTCAAATCGGCAGGCCATATCGATATTGAGGATTCTCAGTATATTCTGAAAATGTTAAGCTATCATTTATGAAAATCGGTCCAATAGTCTCGGAGGAGAAGCTGTAATGGACATATATCATCTGAATTTTATATTTGTAATTGTCATTTCAAGTATTCTAGCTAAAATAATTTTTGACATTTTGCTGAAGGAACTTGGCTGATTCTTTGAACTCTACATATCTACATATAATAATTTTTATCGATTTGGTGTCTGACGGGAACCTGGTTGGGTAACCCCCGAAAATGCAGTCTATGTTCATTATTAAAAACGTGCTGAAATGTGCTAAAAAGGTATAATGCACCTTTCTTTGTCTTCGATCTTGAGAATCAACCTATGGTATTGCCTTTGTGCTTTTCTCTATCGCAATTTGTACAGAAGCTAACGTGCTAACTGCCTTTGCTACCAGAGTAGAAAAAAGAGAATTCAAATTCCATTGTGAGAACTAGTTTCTTTTTGATTTACATTCTTGATGGCGAAACGTTAGACTCCTTACATATGCATATCTAAGAATAATGAACCTCATATACTGCATGGTCACAACATACAGTTGAGCCAGATTCTACGCATTCGAACTGTTGTTTCGTAGTTTCAATGTATACGTGGATTCAATGAAACTACAAATGGGTTTCTTTGGAGTTGCCTTGCACTTCCAATAAAGAATTGAATACCATGATGAAACCAAACCGAGATCTCAAATGTGAGCAAATGTTTCCCCTGCAACTCATATAATCAAGGCTGAAAAGGCGAAGAGAAAAGATACATTGCTGATGGCATGTCAAGACAAAAGCATTTCTAGCAAAAATTCATGTGCGTGGACCATTTTCAGCCTGTTTCTACCTTTTGGGTTTCCAATTGAAATTTTCTGTCATTGGAGAAATTCCTGATATACCTATGCCTATGTATCTTCCGAGGCTTGCGGCCTCCAGCACAAACAACGAATTTATATACTACTTCTCCAACAATTCCATTCTTGTCATTCCTAAGAAGTTCCAAGTTTAATAAAACAGATTCGAGATTCGAATTATCTTTCCAAACTTTTAAAGAAAATATTCGGCTCATTTAAGTCAATATTGTTAATTTAGTCAAATAATTTTTAAAATTTCTTGGCACTCCTATTGAAAAAGTTGTGTTCAATGTTCTTAGTAAGGTTTCAGGGACACATCTGGGACAGCTTAGAGTTAAGAGAAATCGGTTTTAAATCTGATTACTTTAAAGTTGTGAGGAACAAATAATATTATTACATGCATGATACATATGATTTATTGCAAACAAAGGACGGTCTAGACTGTTAACTAATTGAGTAAAGTTGGCGTTTGGTAGGTAAGCTTTGAACTCGATGGTGTTAGTCCATACAGGGTAATGAGTAATCTATTCTTGTGTTTGTGATATATTCAATTCCAGTTTAAATAATCCTAAATCGGACCTCACGCTCGCATGCTTCCGTGTAATGAACGAAATGCCATGCAATCCGCAATAAACCCTCAATTTCCTTCTTTCGAGGCGTAAGTTTCATTTGTGTTCCGCTCATGGAGGGCTTGGACGGAAGCTAGCTCCATACTATACTCAAGTTTGAATATAAATTATCTCTAATCTGATTCAACAGCTGCAACTTCCAAATAATGAAAGGCGAATCTCATCTAAACTACGATTAGCATTAGGTACTAATAATACTGTAACTCGGCTCGATAAGGACAGAATGATTTAAAACTATTTATATGCTTCAGCAAGTTATAAATAAAATGGTTCAATAAAATATAAGTCACACTCCGGAGGCTAAAGAATAAAACAATTCAGAGCAAGCACCAAAGACTTTTTAAAATAATAAAAATTTTAACCGTTTTACAAATTAATCCAAAAATGCACATTGTTCATATACAGATCAAAAAAGAGATTGCAATCTGTCCAGATCAATTCAACTAACGCCATTTTCTTTGTTCCTTTCCTTGCCTTTACAGTGTTTCTTCCGGTTTCTGGTAACACAAGTCGGTAACGATCGAATTTTACTTTCAATCTGCCAGCTGTCTCCACTTCCTTAAAATTTACGATTTTAGTACACGCGAACCAAAATAGAACTGGAAAGCTGATGTGGTATTACTAGGGGGAATCACGCATTACTGGTCCGGCAACGAAGCCACAGGATCACTATAACATAGCATAGTTAGTTACCTGTTGTAAGGGGAAAATCCGAAGTTAAATTTCTATACCCAAGACAGATAGGAAGGTTGAGGAATGGATGCAACTGGGTAAAGTTACTTTTGCTAGTTGGGATAGCAGGAAGTACACTTTACCGTAGGTTTTCTAAACTTTCTCAAATAACATATCATGCCGTCACTCTTTACTTTTTCTCCAAACTATTCTGATATCCTTCTTCCTTCCTTGAATCAAATCAAAAGGTCTGGGGAACCTGAGAATTGCCTAGACGGGGAGGCGGTACGAGCAAATTCGTCGCACTAGACTTATTTGTACTTTGATATCTATAGCTAAGGTTAAATTTCTCCTCTCCTCCTGAACCGATCAAAAAAGTTTTCTTTAAGACAAAGGAAAAAGAGAAAGTTGAATGAATGAGTGAAAGAACCTTTTTCTATCTTACCTTGGAGGGATCCTCCGGTGGCTCTCTTTCATGAGACATTCCCATACTGAATCTCCGGGCAATTGAGCTCCACTTGATGGCTGCCAAACTACTTCTCCGTCTTATGTTTGGACTATTTCCTCCACTGACCAAGCCCTTGCTTGGTCCACCGCCTCCGCCTGGAGTATTACAACTGTATCGTCGTGGGTTTCCACTGCTGCTACTGCTACTACTCATTAAAACGGTCCTATCTCCAGCAACACGGATGATACCACAATCTTCTGGGACTGAGAGTAATTGCATTTCACGGATTTCCCCACCTCCCGTCGGTGGAGAAGGTTGATGAACGATCACTTGGATTGAGGGCATGATTTCTGACATTATGACAATTGCACAACACGACACTTTTACTATCAGAACTCACAACTGGTTAACATATCTCCCTCAGAGTCCTTCCATACTGTTGGTAGTTTAGAGGAAATTTATTGTCAAATATTTATTATGAACTGCCATTGTCCCATTTGTGTGTAAGGGTACAACTGTCCTCTATGAAAATTTACTATGCTGAACAAGTTTGTGCGCGGAAACTAGAACAGCGTGGTACCGTACCTTTCTCCTTAGCTTTCCTTTCGTTCTTCGTGGGTAAACGTGTGCAAGTATATTACATTAATGTTTTCAACATTGCTATATTATATTAACAGCGATAGTGGGGCACAAATGTATAAGTAGGTTGAATTTGATAGGTAAATGTCAGATGTTAGGCCTTATGGTGTTAGCTAAATAACAGAAAGGGCGACAATGCATGGAAATGACAAATAACGAGGGTCTGGTTTCGTTGGTAGGATTGTGGAGATATACAAACAGAAGGGCCACTCATCGTCACCTCAACCATGGTATAGTTAGAAACCCCTGGTGCTGGATTACAAGCTGGCTGCGGGTTGAGTTGGATAGAATCATTAAATGCAAATCACTCACTTCAAACCCTCAAGAGTCAGCAGGAAACTCGGCTTCTTCACTCACTTACTTGCGAGACGAGTAGACTGGGATTGGGAAACAGGGTAACACAGCAGAGAAAATGAAGAAAGTAAATGTTGAGTTGAGATGCCCAGTTTTGCTGTTATTCACAAAGTAGTCTAGGTTGTGATGAGGATAAGCTTTAGTCACACACCGTTACGCAAGAAAACTGTACTTTATCCTTGGAATTGGAAGTTTTTGTTCGTTTTTGCTTTAATGAAAATTCTGGCTAAGATGATGTTCTCAAATATTAACGTGATTGAAGCTTGAGAGGATGTATATGAATAGAAGTGGCTGTCCCCATCCTTATATTAGCAGTCCTCTTTGATTTGAATCTATCTTAGGCGGAGCTTCGTGAGTGAAAGTTCTTCTTCGCTCATATAAATTGCTTCCTCCTGTCACTCTGTCAACAGCCCTCTCTTCTAATTTCATACTCACTTATCGCCTTACGCCCATGTAATTACTGGCAAAGAGCTTCAAAGTTCAGACTTCGGAACAAGTCACCACCAACTCTAGAACAATATTAAAACAGGATAACTCGCATAATCAACACCATGGGACCTAGAAGAGTTAGAGACTTAAGAAAGCCAAGTGTGCACAAATACCTTGCTAACTCATTCTAACCCTGACCCCCACTCTTAACCTTATCAACTCTAAGTTTATGATGCTCAACTCGTTTGTACCTCTTCTTCATCATTTTAGTGACTTATTCAAAGGAGTGAAGAAGAATAAAGTGGAAGGCGCTATGATTAAAATTACTTTCTATTTTCACTTACTGTCATGCTGTCAATCCATCAAATGCCTCTGGGTTCG
>WJEZ01000392.1:0-29684 GCA_009869925.1 Thalassaphorura encarpata
TAAAATATTCGCGTTATTCTACTTTACAGAACAAACCATGGCAAGATTATTGTCCTTCAAGGAGAAAAGATATCATCTCCTTCAAAAATATGGTAGTCCAGGAAAACGCCCACAGGAAAGGCCTGAGTATGACCAATTTATCCAGGCGGCAAGACGTAGAAATAAGTGGACCAAATTCCCTGTATCAGAGAACCCACAGAAAGAAAATATTTTGAAGTGGAATCCATCACCAGTGAATCTGTTACCGCCGTATGATGAGCCCACAGATGATACGACTTCTGTCCCTTTTATACTAGTGGAAAATCAAAATCGATTTGAGGACATGACAATGAAATTATTGCAAGAAAAGGAAATAGCTGTTGATTTGGAGTTTAGCTTACGGAGAAATTATTGGTCTACTTACCTATGCTTAATGCAACTTTCATCCCTTTCAACGGACTTTATCATTGACCCATTTCCACTTGAAAATGAAATAAGGGAATTACGCCAAATATTCCAGAATGAACAAATAATTAAAGTGTTCCATGATTGCACACAGGATATAAGTATGTTACAATGGCAATATGGCATTTTTCCTGTTGGTATTATCGACTTGCAAGTAGTGTATGAAGAATTCCATGGAATTAAGGCAGCTGGAATGGGTGAAATCATGGCAAAATATCTTCCAAAAATTTCATTTACAAAGGGCATTGAACAAGTTGCGGATTGGTACATGAGACCGTTACCAGAAGGAATGATGAGTTATGCACGGCTTGACTCTCATTATCCCATCCGAATTTGGCAACAAATGAAGAGGCAACACTACAATGCGTCGCAATCCCAATGGAATCGTATTATTTCAAAGTGTAATGATAAGGCAGCAAAATTGGTTCATTTTAAGAAACATGAGACAGCGGAAGAAGTTATGAATTTCTTCTCACGACTCTGTATTCCCATACCACATGAATTCCATAATTTGTTTTCTTCTCTTGTTGAATGGAGAAATGAATGGGCGCAGTACATTGATAAGTTTCCCACGGATATTGTTACAAATCAAAATTTAAGAATAATTGCGTTAAACACACCTTCTTCCCACGAACAGTTGATGAAAATACCAGGACTCCAATTTATGCCAAAACATCAACTTTCCAAAATTATGGCGTGTATCAAAATATATAGATTGGAAATGTCAAAATTAGCAAAGGAAATTGATCACAATGATGAACCAGTGAGACGAGTGCATTTGACAGATGAAAACATTCCAACTTCATCCAGGAATGTTACATGTACATACGAACAAATTCCTTCTTTGACAAGACCAAATCGTTTTATAATCTCAAGAAATGATGAACATTCAACAATACAGCAGTCAAACAAAATCAAGCAAGCACTGTGGCAAGTGAGACAACTTAATAAAAACTATGTTCCGCCTAAATTGTCAAAAATTCAAAATCAAAATGATTATGAAAATGTTTCGTCTGAGGAAGATTGGGAGTTTGAGTGTGAAATGGAGTTAAGGAAAAGAGAAGCAAGGAAATTGAATGAATCTGTGGAAACGGAATGCTGTGATCAAGCAGAAGTGGAAATCACAACTTCACCAGTGCTTGAAAAAATTCCACAACCAATTTCACTTGAGGAATACAATAAAAGAAAGGAGATAAGGAATTCGAGTTCACAAATGGAGTTCGACGAATTATCTGATAATTCTGTCAATGTTCCATTATCAGGTGTTGTTGATGATTCCGATAATGAAATTTTAGAACTTTATGCTCCAGAGGATGATATTGAACTACCAAAAGATGTAATGTGTTTTAAATGTTACACCAAAGGCCATAATGCAGCAAACTGTGAGTATAAACTCGCCTCGTCCCGAACTCCTCAAATTATGGAAGAAATCAAGGCCAGAAAATTACTATATAAAATTGAAAATCCTTCCTTTGGAAAGATAGCCAGAAGAAGAAGAAATTTGATGTACAAACAAAGTAAGAGACAAAGAAATCAAAATAATGTGGTCAATCAACAAGGGAGAGGCTACAGGCCCGGAGGAGCTTTTTTCCGGGGTCAATATGAAGCAGGCCTAGCCCATCAGGAATGACCAGGAGAAGGAAGGAGAGCCAAGGACAAGGAAGGACGGACAACAAGCACGAACGCGACTGGAGAACTGGAGACACGGACAGTTGGTTCTTGACCCTCATTCCCACAACATCATCTTCTCCCATTCTCACAGAAAATCCTTTCTTTGGAAAGATAGCCAGAAGAAGAAGGAATTTGATGTACAAACAAAATAGGAAACAAAGAAATCAAAACAATGTGGTCAATCAACAAGGTTTACGCTACTGCTTATATATTTTTATGCCAAATACGTGTAAGTGGCGTACACAAATGTGACACAATTTTTACATCCAATATGAGAGCGCTTATGAATGAACTTTGGAGTATTTCTCAGACGTTCGTGAAAATATTGGCTCTGGTGCATTCGGTGAAGTTATAGGATTTTTTGGAGAAAATTAGGAGAAAACGTCATATACATACTGGTACTGGAACTCTGTGTCGGCGATCTCTACGCACACGTTGCTGAACACCAATATATTTGGTAGTGGAAATACTCTGTGTCGGCAATCTCTACGCACACGTTGCTGAACACCAATGTATTTGGTACTGCAACTCTGTGTCGGTGATCTCCACACACACGTTGCTGAACACTAATATATTGGGTACTGGACCTACTCTGCGTCGGCAATCTCTACACACACGTTGCTGACCACCAATATATTTGGTAGTGGAAATACTCTGTGTCGGCAATCTCTACACACACGTTGCTGACCACCAATATATTTGGTACGGGAACTCTGTGTCGGCAATCTCTACACACACGTTGCTGAACACCAATGTATTTGGTACTGGAACTCTGTGTCGGCGATCTATACACATACGTTGCTGAACACCGATATATTTGGTATTGGAACTTCGTGTTAGTATCTGTACACATGTTGCTGAATACTAAGACCGTAATGAACGATTAAAAAATGAGTGAATACAGTTTAAATTAAAAACAGTTCTGGTTCTGCTAGTAGAAACATCCATGCTATCACAGAAGTAATTAGTATTGTCGAGATTTTAAAATGGTATTTCAAAGTCTATATTAATTTCTATATATACTTGCGAGGGCTCCCACATTGAGTCAGTACATTATAACTGGTGTCAAATATCTCCACGAGCCAAAGAATTTTATATTATATATTTATTTTTTATGCATACTAGGTTAAAACCGGAAAATGTTTTAATATGCAAATTACAAGCAAAAATTACAGACTTTGGTAGCACCATACAAATGATGAACTCCTAGATACCCGTATTTAGCGAAACATTGCGTGGGATTTCTAGAGTACTAGCTTCCCGAATTGCTTGACGGTCTATTTTGATTCCGCATCAAGTTCATTATATCCTGGCTGTTGCATCTACTTTTCTAAAAACTAATGGCAAAACACTCACCAGGTTGGTCACTGACTTTGCCACTACTTTATTGTCTGTTAGCACCCAACCGAGCAAACATGGGTACCAGTTCTAACAAGTAGGCCGCTGATGTAATTCGTTGCACGATAACCATTCATTGCGTCTCGCAGCTATTGAAATTTTATCAAACTTTATATAGCCCATAAACATCAAAAACTTCCATAGTTGTGCGACGTAATGAACGGCCCCTCGTACAACAAATTACATTACTGGCCCACTTCCTAGAACTGAAGGCCATGCTTGCTCGGTTATCTGCGTACAGACATACTTATTTAGAATTATTTACAGCAAAAATGAATAGTTCGTTCCGACAGCATTACGTGTTTGATTTCATAAAATGAGCATGAAGCCAGTCCAATTTATAATTTATTGGACGAAATGCCACCTGTCCTTAGCATGGCTAAAAGTAACCTAAATGTATAATTCAAAGGTCAAATTATTCATTCCTGTAACCTCACATTAGAACGAAACTTGTGGCAAGGAATTATTAGTAAACTTTCACCTAAAGATTTGGAAGATTACCTTTGATTTCTGAACCTGAACCCTAAGTAAATATGCAAAAGAGGATGAACTGCACTGCAATGCACTACACAGTAAATAAATCAGTAGGGATGAATAACCTGTGGCAGAGTTAGAATATAGTGGATTTGGGGTATTAATCTTGAAGAAAGTGAAATGGGAATGCTTGATCCATGTGGTTTTCCTGAATTTCTTCATGTCTTCTCCTTTGAATTCCTCCATAAGGAGGAAGGAAGGAAGAAACTATTAGACTCAGCAAAACTTGTCTCTCTTCCACTCCTTCACTTTGAGTGAAGAAGAAGAAGAAGACAGGGAGAGCGTAAAGCAAGAGTTAATTAAACATCACGCATGAATAATTATTAGCATTAGCCAAGCTCTCGTATGGCAAATAGTTTGTAAGCCACTCATTTGTACACATCCACCCAAACAAATCACAACATTTACCTTCTTCTCTTTTCTCTAGCTACTCTTGACTCTGTCTATTTTACTCTTATGTATCTTCTGTATATGGAGGGTGGTTAGAAAAGCCAAGCGGAACCGATTTGGACAAACACTCCAAAATCAAGGAATTATCATTTCCTTCCCGAATCTCCACTATAATTCCCAGAGCAGAGGATTCAGTTCATGTATAGAATGTATTGATTGTATGTGGGCAGAAAATTAGCAAATCCGAAGTTCTGTATCAGCGGACTTTCCTAATGACTCGTCCAAGTTCCAAAACATAGGCTCTCACCTTGACATGAAAAGAAAAACGGAATCCAGTTAATACTACTACGACTCTGAGCATATTTTTGGGCAGGTCAGAATTATTACATCTGGTCGGTGCTAGAATTGCTATACATTAAGTTTATACAAGAACAAAATAACAAGATACTTAGATGCTATTAGTTATAACGATACAATTTAGCTGAGGATATTTTATGATTTCTTTTAAAACATAATCCTCTCGGTCATTGTGTATTATCTTAGTGGCGAACAACTGTTTATAATATTGAGTGGAATTTTTTTTATTAATTACCTAATTTTATGCCCTTCTAATTATGTGTTTGCGGCTTACACAGTTTCAAGTTAAAGTTCACCTTAACCTTGTTTAATTTTGAAAATTACATTAACAGTTGGCTTAGCTCTTAGCAGAGGCTAACTAACCTGAGTTGTATGAGGATGGAGAAGAGTGCAAGCAAATCCATTTCTCCCTGCCCGGAAGAATATCTACTTGATACATCAGCCATTTATATATGTGGGAGCTTATCTGAGTACCCGGCAACATTGCCAATAGATTGTTCCATGAAGTCGAAATGGCTTTTCTTTCGGCTTTATCTCCTCTGCCTTCATTGTTCTATTAGAATCTCGCCTTTTCCATTACTTGAGCAAGGGATGGAGGGAAAGAGTCGTCGTCAGTCCAAGCCATGCCCAAGCAATGGAATCCACAACGATGACTACTTTCTCCAAAAGCACCCAGCAATGTAATCGCAATCGCTCTCCACTCAACTACCAAATCCAACCAACACAGAAGTTGCCCTACATACATTTCATTCCATTCCATCTATATTCTCTCATGAACTATAAGCTACGACTAGAATTTCTCCTATTGTTGCATAATAAGTGCACTCTGCCACAATTCTACTACTACCCAGCATAGCATGGCATGGGAGAAAGTAAAGGAGTATATTAGTAGTGGTAGTATATTAACTTACATACGGAGCATCGCAGTCCAATGTGGATGGAGAAAGCCAACAAGAAGAAGAACGAACGAACGTCTTTTGAATAAGATAAGTCATTCTGCAGCCTAGCCTAGCACAGCATCAGGAGCTGAGCTTTCTTCGACGAAGGAATATAGAGAAGAGAAGGAAGAGACTACTTGCTTTGCTTTGCTTGCTGTTGGAAGTACAGGAATTCAATCTTAAGCTAATGGACGTGTAAGATCACTCTGTATTGTGTGTTGTGGGGAATGTAGCTCCTCCATCCATTTGCATTACACCACTGTCCCACTCCTAGCTAAAGGATAAGGGAAAGCCAAGGTTTTACATGGACTGGAATAATCAATCCCAAACAACCTAGAACGACGACTACTTTCCCGCCGCAATACATCACGAACCCATTGAGTTTTCTTATCTTATCGTCCGTCCGAGAGCATTTGCCTTCAGCCTTCCCTTCCCTTGGATGAATTCGATGGAAAAGAAGGAGTACAATATGTAAATCATTCTCAGCCTTTGGATTCCCCTCCAGGAGTTCTAAGTAGACAAATTTCCCTTCTGATACACGGACGGATGGGGTTCGAAAGGTCAATAGTTAGCTAGACATGTGCATTTTAAAGGTAACTAGATCATACAGTCGCCCTCTAGCGCAAGATTGTCTTAAGGTTAAATTATTTATCAACTAGTCACGTATTTTTATTTTGAAGATGTTATAATTGCAGTGGATAAATTTTGACTTGAAATACATGCATTTCATAGAATTTTGTGTCATATCATTTTGAGCTAGAAAATCGATCCACCTAAGAGGATATCAAATTAGGGGAAACCAATTCTCCAATGTCGCACAAGGGATGAATTGTGTTTTCGTTTCTAAGGATGAAAGTGAAGAGGTTGAACTTGAAGTAAGTTATAATAAGGCAGTCATCGTCATTTTATTACCAAACCAAGGGTTCTTAGCCTAGGCCTAGGGACTAAGGCCAATACGTAAGGTAGGCTAAGATGGGATAAAACCTTCTTCAATACAGCTTGCACACAAGTCTCATGATTAATGATATTTTGAGAGTTCCAATATTGAAAATTCTTTTCCATAAATCATCCGTGAAATTGATCAAGAGTCCAAACTTAGTCAGTGCGTTCGTCAAGTGGGAAGAAATCAGAACCAACTTTTCAAGCTGATCGCATTTGCTAGTAGCTCTATCTTACCTGCTCCCTCATTTCTCCTCCACCACCTCCTTCACTTTAATGTCTTTTAAGGGTTTCAACTTCCTTCACCATTCACCTAAATATCTCATTCCTGAAGGAAACTCCCCAACTTCAAATGCGACAAGGATTAATTTAACTTCCGCCTCCCTTGAACAAGTGTTTGTTCTCAGAGCAGGGGAAAGCTCAGCCAAGCCAAGCCTAAATCGTTCATAATAGTTTTCATCTGACACGTGCTCCCTGAAACTCAACTGATTTCTTCAATTCAACATTCGAAAGTTGACCAAATTCGTTCAAATCAAAGTTTTGTGCTAGGTGAAGTCCTCAGAGACTGAGTGACAGTCACACACACTTGGGCCCATTGACTAATTTTTATTTAAACAGACTAGGCAATAGCCCCTACTCATTGTTGAATCACTTTTAATGGGATTCTCAGACAAACTTTAATGGTGGGATTGGGATTTGAACTGAGAGAGAGTCACTTTCTTCTTAACTGTTTGTAAAAGTTTAAAATTTCCTTTCAAAGGACTCTGACTGAATCCATGTATATATGTTTGCAAGGGCAGGGAGCAGGATGAATGTTTCTAGAGGCATACAAGGACGGAGACGACATGACACAAGGGAATCACATTCATTCATTCAAGAGATAAAAGATTAAATTGAGAAGATGGCTTGTTGGATTTTTCTTCTCCTTTTGCCGTCCCTGTCCATTATGTGTATGTGTGTGTTCTATCCTACTATTCTTACCATTTCACCCTTGCCTTGGTTTAAAATCAGTCCAAGTCGCAAGTAGCATGGCACTGAGACGGAACCGGAATCCGATTTGAAAGTGTGAAGAACCGTTTTGGCGGAACTTTTCAAGGAAAAAGGATCAAAGTGTCAATGGGGGGAATCGATAGCTGGTTCGCTCTTGGAATAATCTCACTCGGTCGGCCCAACCAAACCTGAGCTCTTTTCCACGAGGAAGGAATTTACCGTGTCATCTTCAATTGTAGCAAGTGATAATATGAATGATTCAGATCAGACAGACACTACTTTGGCTCTCCTTGTTAGACTTTCGTCAGTTGTGAGCTTATTCAGTTCCAGAATTCTTTGTACGTACGTTCATAGCATGTCCTATCGAAGAAGAAAAAGAAAGAGTTAGTTGGTTCATGTAAGACGGACGGACGGACGAGAGGAAGGGTGAAGAAGAACGGCAATCAAGACTGACTGTGTCCGAAGAAAATGCAGAGGAAGAGGAAAAGGAGAAGAAAGTTAAAGACACCGGATATGAAAGCCGAGTGAGAAAAACTCCCAAGTTGCCACGATCAAACAAAATCAAACTGACATCACGGGAAAGAAGAGAAGGAAGAGTTTGTCCGTCCTTTCGCCACCCTGAGAGCAGGAAACGACTTTCTATCCATCCATGCACTTTCAATATATGCGAGCGACTAGGCAAAAAAAATCAAAGGCTAAAGATTTCACCCAGGATTCAGACTTTCTCTAAATGGTCCAATCTATGGGGACAAATCTAATGAGAAGAAATCTCCTTGCCTTATACTGTACATACATTTATTAATATTTTCAGCTTTGGATTCATAGGACCCTTTGCTTCCAACATGTCGGACCAAATAAAATTTGACCCGATCCCGTGAGTAAGTGAAAATCCAAATGGGTACTGCCCGCCAGGCAAGCTGCATGACAAGACATGATATTATCCCCAGCGTTTATTACAAGTTTTGTGACACGACGAAGCGTACACCGTATTTTTCACATGGATTTGAGTTGATGGTATAAAAAAGGGTAAAATTGCTCCTAGTGTCCTTTCCATGCAAACTGTGAATCCCCTGGAATCTCCTGGTAGATAGATGAATGTTCGATAACCGCGGATGACCAACCAAGCATTCCATTTTGTGGTCGTGAGAAGGAGGACTAGAGGACCACATGGTATTTATTACTCAGAATTCACTATCCTCCCTGTCCAGTTCTAGCCAAGGCATATTGCCACGGGTGATAGAGAAAGACCTCAATTTTGACCGGATTCCATTTTATTGAGAACGAGTTACGCCACACTTACTTCTGGAGAAAAGAAAACGAACGTAGAAGGATTTTCTCAAAAATCTTAGTCTGGATCTTCGGAATCCCAACCACAACGCAAACGAATCATATAAAAATGAACCACATTGATGTTTTCTGAATTTTTTCGTAGACTATAAAACCTGTTCTCCATTAGAATCTTTAAATTTTATTTGTGAAATTGTCATTGCATAGAATTATTAAATTGGTAAGATGACGCAGGCTTACTCGTGAAAATGGTGGAGAATGATATGACTATGACTGAGTGAAGTGAAGTGTAGGGGTTGGACGGTGATGTGTAATAAATTTATCATTGGTAATAAATAACATGTCAGAAGAGAGTCTTTAGGAAGTCATTCTTAGAGATTGTCCAATTCCAATTTAATGAAACAGAAGGAACGGGAGCCTTGCCTGGACTTCACTCCACAACTCAACACCATTAATTTCTCTCTATCAACATGTCAATAGAGAGGTTCAAGGTTTAACTCTTCCACAAAGATCTGTCTGCCATTCCTACTTTCACGATAGGATTTCATCTGGGCTCAAGCTTAGGCTTTTGCTTTTGACTGCCTAGCCTGCCTGCCGGAACAGGAAGAATTCTGAGAGTATGACGAGCTGGCTGAAACTAGGATGGAAGAACATATCACAAGAACGAGATGGATTTCAAGAGAAGGAAACAAGGAATTGTAAATGAGGAACTCTCATGTAGTCATAGTCGTGGGAAAAGTTGGAACGGTCCGTTTTGGAGATTCAAGTTGAAATTGTATGAGTGCCAACTGCCAATCTACGTGACAAATAGGACTGCTCTGAGCTACGTAATTTTCCATACTTTACTTTTCCGGTTAACTTTGAGGCACATTCCTAATTAACTCTGACACATGCGATAACAGGCGATTGTAAACATACATTTTTAGAAATGGTGTTATGGTGATAGGGCAAAATTTGTTATTTTACGCAGTCACGCTGAATCGAAAAAAAGTTATGCTTACTATTCATAGAAAAAGTTGTGCAGCTAATGCAGATTAACTTTGGTAATATGTATGCAACAATTAGGTGTAAGTAAACATGATAGCATGCATAGTAGCAAAGTATATTTTGGTTTAATTTACCTGCAGATGCCAAAACCAAATTGGTAATTTGATACTATCGTGTCTACTTGCATATCAAAGTAAAAAGTGAACGAATAAATTTAGTTTTAAATTCATTTCATTCCATAGAGAGTTGAAAAAGAAATACCGAGAGATAAATGATGTCCTCCCTCCCGTTTCGGTTCTTAAACAAATAAATGATTTGATTGCCTTTTATTCAATCCTTTAGCTTTTAAATATAAAGTATTCCCACCGAGTGTGCTAAATGTAAACAAAACTCAAATCGAAATTCAAACACTTTTGTTCGTCCTATAGGGATTCATTCTAAGACAATGAAGGGATTGTTTTACATAGGTGTTTTCTATCCTCGGTCTAATTAAACGAAACCAAAAAAGTAATTAAATTGCATAATGAAGTGAGATGGATTACTCAGTCAATAATATTGCATTTCAAGTCCAATTCAGAGAAACCTTTGAGTATTTTTCATTCCATGATTTCCTCGTGTCCACAAAGTATAGATTGGATGAAGTTAAAGCAACCAGGATGAGGCCTCGGATTTGGCGTACTTGCAAATTTATTTTTGCTACAGCCAGATCCATCTGGGGAATGTTTAGAATTAACGACGTGGTGTCTACAGGGTTTGTTAAGCCATCTACCCGCTTTCTCCAGTTGTGATACTAGGGAAGGAAGGGAAAGCAAGAATTAGAAAACTAAAACAAGGAAAGATGCCGTTGTGAGGCTTACCCTGCAAGTCCGAGTTCCAGACCAGAATTTCATAAAGATTCAGTGTCTGCTCTCGCATTTCAAAACATTTGCATCAGATACATTCATCAAAACAAGTTTCATACGATTCGGTCCATCCCATCTGAGTTATTAGTGTATTCTTATTGCATGAAGAGTTACAGTATTCTATTTTTTATGAAATTTTAGATCTTACTATTGGTAATAATTATCTAAAGTAAAGATGCGTCATATCAAGTCATCTTAAAGTAAATTAAAAATTAAATACACAGAGTAAATAAGACCGGGTTTTGAGTAAGAAGAAAAACAAAGGAAGGGAAAAGCCAAAAGAAAGCTGAAAAGCTGAGTGAATGAATGAAGGTATTGTGGAACACTAGAGCCCTTCTACTACTACTACTACTACAAGGACTACGTGAGTGAGAATTAAGGAGGAAAATGCTAGGAAAGAAAATTGAATTAGGAGCCTTTCCATTAAGTTTTGAGAATCCAATTAGAGCTTGACATTTTGTGCAACTCAGAAACGCTTCTCAATGGCGGTCCTGGGGAAATGAATGAGATGAGAGATGGATGAATTGAAAACCGGCAAGTATTTTCAAAAACCTTTCTTCCTTCCACAGAGACTTCAGACTGGGATAAATGTGCGTTTTATCCATCACAACATACGCACTCTACCCTTCGGTTATTCCTCAATCGCAACAAACGAACGAACGCACGTAAATAAATACAAGAGCGGAACGGGTTGGTAATGTAATAAAATATAACAGCTCCACTCTGAGTCAAAGTTCAACTCCCCCAGTTCAAAGTTTCTTTCCTATTCATCACTTCATATCCTTCAAATGTGAATTCAAAACGATGGATTTTATTTCTGTAATTTTTTTTAGAATTGCGCTTAAAAAAGAAAGTAGCGATCTCTGAATTTGGCTGGGTTCTATCGTACGTCCGTATTTCGCTCTAAATTGCTCACGACTCAATCAACCATTGGAGTCATTTAATTCCGTTTACTGGAGAGCTAAGTATGGAAAAACGCAGTCAAATTTTCTCTTTTCGTTCCAGTAGATTCCTATCGAATAATCAGACTGGGAATGAATGTTTGTCTCCCGACTGACGACGAAGGACTTTTACTTTTGCTTACTTCAACAGTCTACTTACTCAGTTGACTTGACTCGTGAGAAGATGGCTATGTACATATATACATATGGCTGACTGCTGCTTTGCCTATTCCACATTTAAGTCTAGACGTTGAGACATTATAATAATACAAGTAAATGTAGTGCATCTCGAGAGCTGATTCGGATGGAAGAGCTTCCTTGGCTTGGCTTGGCTCAGCTGAGCTCAGCCAAGTCAGCGGAAACTAGAATCTTGCTTCTTCTTCCAAGGCCCAAGTAAACAAATTATTTTCCTTCAAGAGAAAACGAAAAGAAAACTGAGAGAGAAAATAGAAAAGAGTCGGTTGGTTGGAGACCAAGCCATACATTTTACACTGCACATATTATCTAGCTCATCTTGAAAAAGCCGAGTGAGTATATCAACTAAATTTAGTTTATCATGTCTAGCCACAGTAGAGTCTAAGCAAATAAAACCCAATGAATTTTTTTATATATTTTTATCTGTTGAATAATTAAATGCTCAATTTTTGTTTCTGTAAAAAATAAAATCAGAGGATTTAAGCAATATAAAAAAATCTACGTTTGTGAATTGTATTGTGCATGGCATGAGGTAAAATTCTCTTTGAAATTTTAAAGTGGTGAACTAAACAGGTCTAGGTTGAAGAGGGAGTCAACGTTGCATGCAAAATTTAGTTTTTTCCTCTGGAGTGAAAATGGATGGCGGTGAGAGTGTAGTAGTTAAGTGGAGTGCAAGTTAAGGCAGTGAACTCCGCCGCGTGGGTTATTCCCAGAGCAGGAGCAAGAAGGGCTTACACGAGAAGATAACATTCTGGAAATGCTCTACACAGATAGACAGTACACATGACTCAACTTCCTTTAAACTTCCTACTAAACATACAACAGTCCCCACTCCTTGTACATAGAGAAACACATAAGCCGTTGAGAACTTTATTTAGCGTGTCTAAAGCTCCAGAGAGACATCTTATTCCCAAACGTTCCTTGGGAAAAAAAATCCAAAGGCACACATCAAATCCTCCTCAAATTGCACCAAATCTCTACTCTCGGTTTCTAACTAAACATTACATACTTGTTGTTCTTCTCAGAGTTTTGGACTCCAGAGTTAAAAAAACCCGATCGTGGCTCCACCTCTAATTCTTCAAATTGTGCCGTCGAGACAAGGGTCAGGATAATGGATGAGCATACAGATGTTCTTCCTTTCCTTTGTATTTTTCGACTAGACGTACGTACGTACGTACAAAGACAATAACTTTGTGGACGTACGACGTTGACTGGAAGAATTGTACGTAGTAGTACTATGGCAGTGAATGGAAGTCTAGAGTAGGTTGTTCTACTTTGGATTTGATGTGATTGCGAGGAGGATTTGGACTCTAGTATGAGTTTCAGGCTCCAATGAAGTTGAAGCTCCTTGACTTCACCACAAATCATGCTTACAAATAGACCTCCGCCAAAAATAAGTCATGATCAATTGCATCATTTTAAATTGGAACGTGCTTCCTGAGAGTACTTTATTTATCCGCGTCTGTCCGACGACCGCTCCAGCTCTTCTCTTTCCATGCATCTCTTGAAAACCAATGGAGCGAACCGACTTTCTTTACTTTCTCCAAACTCAACCTTACCCAAATTGATCATGCAGCAATTCTCGTACAGTTTTTTAAATTACAAAAAGACCATACAGGGTGTGCTATTTTTTTATAGGCAGCAATGGCAATGGCAATTTTAAAATTTCCCAAGCTCACTCACGAACGGACGGCAATAAAATGTTGAGATTCCCATCAAATGTCATTGCAGAGATTAGGAACAAGTTTAAGTGCTTGCACGATTTACGACAAAATTAGTTGATTGTGATTGCAGAGGTAGGTAGAGGATAAAAAAAATCTTCCTGGCTGTCTGGCGTCAATAGATTTTATTTTCTTGAGACTCAATAAAATAGAATTCACGTCACACACTCATTCAAAGATCTAAATTTACTCAGAGGATGAGGAAAAAGAGTCGTGAATAAAATTATCATTCCATTGCATTACATTGGGAGGCTTCCCACGTTTTCTCAAAGACTTTGCTGCTGTTCCTCCAATCCCACATCTAAGAATCACTTTAGTGAACATAAAAGAAAGATACAATAAAATGAAATGAATGACAAAACATTACATCTACGTTATAAGTAGCGTACTGCAACTTGAAGATTATCAAACAAGCCAGAGCCAGAGCAGGAGCCATTGAGTTTTGTCAATGTACAAACGTACACACACCCCATTTGCTATTTGGTTGAGTGAGTGGATTTTGTTTGTTTGAATTATAAAGTCATCCTTAGTCTCACCCTTCCCTTTGACATTTTCTTTTTGTGAGTGATCTTTACAAAAGAGATGGGTGATGTATTGTGACAATTATTCTACGATGGGACTCTACTATCCTTGCTGCAATTCAAATGATAAAACTTCACTTGAATGTGAATTAAAATCTTGCACTTTAGATAACAAGATTCATTTGTTGTTCCTATTTGCTATAGTAGGTTCAGATTGAGGTCGGGGTCGAATTCGGGTCAACTTGGAATTTTATACCCAATAAGAAAATTGTGAAAAATCTGGACTATGTCTTACGCCATGATTCACAACTTTTCGTTAGGTTCATGTAAAATGAAAGTTAGAGACCAGGGCAGGGGTGAAGAAGTTAGTAGAAATCTTGTCAAGCCTGGCTGTTTTTAACCCCTCATATCAAAACTTTACGTAACAAACATTTCTCAACGGATTTTTTAATCAAATGGATTACACCTTATCAGCCAGACCTCTAGTCACATATGGGTTCACCAAATTATTCAGGAAGCTAAGCTAAGCTAGGCGGTGAACCATTTTCAATCTGGCAGGTCTGGTGTTTCTCTTCTGCCCTGTGTCGTGTGTTGGAAACGACTTCCTCCTAAAACTAATGCATTCATCAGGATTGGAATTATTATTGGCCGTATATTTTTAAATTGTTGATTCATCATCCACTCTGGTTTCCTGAATTCAAACCCATGCCATGCCATAGCATGCAATGCACATGCATATTGAGCATAGTCTTTGCACACACGCACTTTTTTAAATCAGATAAACCATCAAAATGAGCATTGAAACTTTGGAAGGAATAAACCGGACGTCATACATAGCGCTAAGCGCACAGGCAGAGCAAACTGATAATACACACACATTTATATTTTGTGTGTAGAGAAAAGTCTGTGACGTTTATGTGACAAGTCCACAGCACACCCGTCACTCATTCAAAGTTGGAGATGAAGGGGTTGATAAAATTGAGTGAGTAATTAGAATGACCGAATGGCTCCGGAGGGCAACTAAAATTTACTAATGCATTAGCTCCGTCCCTCCGTCTCTGACTTTCTAACTCATATATCCGACTCCGATTTCTATTGTTACGCCAAGGAATCAGAATGCAACGTGAAGATAACACAGAACACGGCCACATTTTCACAATTGATTTCTGACCTGTTAATTGAAATGTCTGCTAAAATGTATTGAAGCAGATACTTCATAGCATAAAATTATTTAAATATAGTTATAACTATTTAACTATTTAACCCGTATTCTTCTAACTTAACCTTAGCTAAGGATGCAAAATAGATAAATATGCGGGTTATGACCTTAGGTACTTCCTCAGTCAAGGTCTATTTGACTGACTTGAGTTCAATTGGCAAGATCCGAGACCCAGGTTGATTTGTTCCTTTGCAGATACACATGAAGCTGAGGGAGTAGAGCGTCAGATGAGTCTGGAGTAAAAGTACTTTGTGTCTCTTTCCTTTGCCAACGAACCCCTTTTTGTTTTTTAGGTAAAACTGTCACGCCATTTCCGCACTCATAAATCATGGAGGGAAAAATTCCTGGAGAAGGAAAAAAGGAAGAAAGGAAAAGAAAAGAGTTTGCTTTATTTTGACATACTCTCCATACTCAAGAACAGCAGAGCACAGCACAGGACCTACCCCTCACAGGTTTCCCCTTCTTCCTTCCGAAAAAGAAAAAACCTCCAACTGATTTCTTGCACTCCACGCCTGGTTAGTTTAGTCAATCCTTTGGCTCTGACTTGTTCCCATCAAAATATATCCATTCCATTCCCCGGGTAGACCACCCCCATATTTCCTCTTGTCCACCTCAATCACGATTTAATAGAATTCGTCAGTCTACCAATTTCACTTTTCAAATGGGTTCGTTGAGTTTTAATATGCATAGATTCCGTAGAACTTAAAAGAAGAACATGCCACCACTTGAGTTAAAAATAATCATCCAGTTTCCAATTCTGATGGAAGCAAATATTTTATTTTATAACAAAGCTATGGATAATTGAAATCAATAAATTATGAAAATAACATCAAAATTAAATTTTATATCAATGTATCTGGTTTTGATATTGATTAGTCGTTTATGTATACAAATTAGTTTGTCTAATGCTATTTAATTGACTTATTAACTATTGAGACAGTCTTGTTCTAAAACGAATTATACTCTGGAAAGCAGTCCGAGCGAGAGAAGACATGTGTCTGTATATGGGAGGGTCAGATTTGGTTTTTCATTTCTTGGAGGCCAAAACCCTTCCCCGTCCACTTTCTTGTCTTGTGGCACTTCACTTCACTTTCACCCTCAAATCTTGGCTTAGAAAATAATATTATGCTGATTATGCTAATATCTGAAACATTGTTGATGAATATTTTCTTTTTTCCTGTATTAATTTATTACCTACTTTTTTTAAGAAAGGCTTAGAATTATAACGAAATAAGAAAGCAGTCCGAGCGAGAGAAGACATGTGTCTGTATATGGGAGGGTCAGATTTGGTTTTTCATTTCTTGGGAGCCAAAAACCTTCCCCGTCCACTTACTTCGCTTGTGGCACTCCACTTCACTTTCTTTCTTTTTCAAATCTTGGTTTAGAAAGTAATATTATGCTGATTATGCTAATATCTGAAACATTGTTGATGAATATTTTCTTTTTTCCTTTATTACTTTATTACCTACTTTTTTAAGAAAGGCTTAGAACTATAACGAAATAATATTAGTGTGAGAAATACAGTACATTAACACATATTCTTTTAATGCGGAGCTAAAATATATATGTAAAAAAATACATTTTATATAAAATCGACAAAAGAAATGAATTCGGACTATACTTATAACTTGTACCACATGTTTTGCCTATAATTTTTCTACAATACAATGTATAGGATCTGAAAATGTGAATGGGGTTAGAAGTAGTATCCTTCAGTTATGTAATAAGCATCAAAACTTTCGCTTGTTTTGAGGTTCAAGGTAAAATAATCCCTCACTAATCCCCCCAGATTACGGATTCAAAGGGTCATTTTCAACAAGATTAGGGATAGAAGATTTATTCACGTGGGGGATTAGATTTATTCACGTGCTAACCAAACAAGGCAGAGCAGTCAACCGAAGGATTATAATTTTGAATGTTATTTATTATGTTTTGATAAAATTAGCAATTCAAATTAGTTCAAGAAGGTGTAATATTTTCTAATATGTCTGACACATGTATTTCACACAGTCGCTTTACTTCTCAACTTTTCTTTAAATGGGAATTTTTGAAGATAAAAAAAACATTTTCTAAATCGTGGTTTAGTTTTAAACGTGTTCCTCAGAATTTAATTGAAAACTAAAACTAAGGCTCCCAGGCAGAATCGTAGATCACGAGTGGAAATGAATCTAGGGAATCAAAACTTTTTTTTTTCAAAAAAAAAAGAAGCCGTGCTGAATTCCTCGTCATGTTTTTGATTCGGATCGTGCTGTGAAATTAAGAAGGCCCACGGATTGAATTTGGCCCAATTGTGTAGCGAGGATAAAACAAAGAGAGAGACTGGAATTTGTTGAATTGCACGATCATGTTTCAATTTCAGTGTGCCATACCATTTCATTTCATGTAATTTGCGTGTCTTTTATCAACATCATATAATAGACTACGCCACGTATGATGAAATGCGTACAGTACGTACGGTACGTAAGTAAATTGAAGTTTTTCCTTTTCCTTCTGCCCCTTGAAACAATAGGGGTTGGAAAGTGTGTGTATGAATGGACTCGTTGAATTTCACTAGAGAAATTGAGCAGATGTAACTCCCAGGGAAAACTTTGGACATTAGTGTGAGAGAGAATCGCCTTTTCTATCTTGTGTGTCTGTCTGTCTGTCTGTCTGTTCAGTGAGAGGAAGGACCATTAGAAGCACCTCTCTCTACCATTAGCACCACAACATCATCATTGTTCTCTTAATGCACCTCATCTCCAGGATCCAAGGACCAGCTTCACTTCTTCTCCCTCATCACAATCTTCATCATGGAGACGATTACTCAACTATTATTATCCTCCTCAATTAAACCAAGGCAAGGGACATCCATAAGGTCTCACCAATTATCTAACCTCCACCTTCAGATCCCCACGAACCAAGACCAAATTTAGGTTAAATGTTCTCTTCTTCAAAAATCCTAGGGTCGTTTGCTCTGATTGTTTCAAATAAGAATAGACTGCAGAAATTAAAAGGATTTGGGAATAGAAGGGGTAAGTGCTAAAGGTAATGACGATGAGTTCTTCGGTCGTCGCTCGTGCGGACAGGGATAATTGATTTGACAAAGGAGATCATTCCACCAGGGCATTGTCCTTATCCTAGCTCAAGGAAAGGTTTCCAATTAATTCGACTAAATGTGATAGTGACAACGACTACCTAGTAATTAATTAAGTTTTAATTTCTTTCTTTCATTCAATCTTTCCCTGATTCTAACTTGAATGTCGGTTTAGACAGATTTTCTACTTCTTCATAAATTCTGACTAAAGGAAATTACGTAAAATAGGGTTATGGTAATTCCTTTCAAAGAATTTAACTTTATGATAGAGAGTAAAATTATGACGAATAAGCAGGGTAACCCTTAAGGCAAGAAAAAATATATATCCTTGACTCATGGATCTTTCCGGCTCAACCCAGGTGGCAAGTTGAACTTTTTTGTGAATGGGATTTGACTCGAACATATTGTAATTGCAGGGCAATAATGCGTAAGGATTAGGAAGAACCCAATGCGAACCATAGCTAAGCTCAGCTGAGTGAGAATGATAAAATAAAATAAGGGCAGGAGGTTTTGTCTGAAAGAAAAGGACTCCAGGGACTTGACAGGGAATGAAACACATAGATACAAAGGATGGAGAGAATTGTAATAAAAAATAAAGGAGAAGAAAACGGAAACTTGTTTCCTGTCGTTAAGAAGCCCTTTGGAGTGGAAATCCGGTTCATCGCTCTAATTTCCCTACTTATTCTTCTCCCCTCTTAACTTTAATATCTATTTAAATTATTTATTTCATTCTACCACTCATCAACTCTCTGGTTTGTCTCTCACGCATTAGACTATGTCATCATTACATTTTATATCCATCCCTTTACTTGTTCTTTAATCAAAAAATATTTATTCCCTGGTATTATATACATTTGCATGATTTTTCATTCAACAATCCTAGAAAATTGGTTAATCTCATTCCAATTCCTCATAAATTTTCAAGTGCGGGTGGGATGGTTAGTGTTAAAGCCCGTATTACGCACTCAGGGCCCATCATTACTACTTAATGTCAAACTCGATCCCAGCTAGCTTAGACTGTGCGTGATTCCTCATCTCATTTCACTAAAACTAACATAGGGGTTATTTTCGCATTTTAACAAAAAAAAATTAGTGCTCTGCTCTCTCATTTTGTTTCAAGTGGTAGGAAATGAAGAAACGAGTAGGCTCGGCGGCAACTCGAGTGAGTATTTGTAGGAGTGGATGGATTTGTGGGTCCGACGGGAAAGTTTCCCTTAAAACAGATGTCTTTTGAAAATGTTTACAAATGGATACTCCTACTAGTAGTAGTCCTTGTAATATGTTTTCTTTAGCTGTAACTTTAAATTGAGTCCATAGCATTGCATTACACCACCAGGGTAGACAGAACAGGAGTTTCTCTCCTTTGCCCAGCTGTAAAAGAGAAGAAGACTCATGTTATTTTAACTACTTTGGTGTCCATTGCGTCCATAATTACCCCTGAAATGTTAGTGAAATGGGTAGGGGTCCATTAAGAAGATTTATGGTTAAACAAAGTAATTGTAGGTCAAAGGGTGGTCCGTTCAACACCGACGTAGAATAATGGACAGTCACATCATCTCATTACCCTGTAGTAGACTACAAAGGTAGTATGAAAAACATAAGCATAATAAATTACTCACTTGACCGATTTCTTTAATGGTGTTTTTCTAGTCATTTGTCCAAATTCTTTTCTGATCTATAATCTATAAATTTTGAAACCAGTACTCAATTGATACAAAATATCCCGAATAAAATTCTAGAAAATATGACTCGATAAAATCTAAATTGGGTACTGTGTATGATTAATTTAAGGTTGAAGACCCTGTAGATGGGTCAGACAGGAGAAGAATGACTCAATTGGTTCCTTTTTCCACTCTGTTCTTCTTCTGATGGTTAAATATCATTTAGTTAGAGAGTCTCTTGAAGATAACCTTTCCTTGTCCGTCCGCGTACAGGCATAAGTACTACATACAAACATGTGGGTAGATCGGTTTCTGGAAAAAGACAGGAGAGGCAATCCGTGAGAAACGATACAGAGTTCGTCGGTGGAAATATTAAACTTTTTTCTGGACTCATAGGAAGGAAAAGCAAGGGGAAAGCAGTGGTAAGAGAAGGAACTCTACTATAAATTGCAACCTGTCAATTTTATCTAGCTATGAGGTAATGGGATGACGCTAACGTACGCGTACGCTACGTACGTAAGGAGCTCCTTTTTTTGGGCCCAACTCTTCCTCCTCTTCAGGGCTCCTTTATTTAGTATGGAAAGATCGTTTCTTTGGTTCATCAAAAAGGTAATCGGTCGGATTTATTTGAGCTGGAGAAGGAGGAAGAAGAAGAGGGAAGGACGTGAGGAGAATTTACTCACCACTCTGTAGGATTATTACATTTATCACAGATTGATGACCTCACCCCTTTCATCCAACGTCTATGGATCCACCAGCCTCCAGTCATGAGAGAAAAAATATAAAAAAAATCCAAAAGCAGTTTTTTTCTCCCTAAGAGCTCTAAGAGGACGAGTGTCCTTGTCCAACCGACCAAAATCAAAATCTAGGGCGACACGAACCACGAACAAACGTGAATACTTGAAGCAAAATAAAAAGTCAAGTCGTGTTCAGGTCAAAGGTTATGGAAGTACGCACGTCCTAAAGTATTTAAAATTATATGGAAGGAA
Organism: Thalassaphorura encarpata; assembly: GCA_009869925.1. Taxonomy (NCBI): domain Eukaryota; kingdom Metazoa; phylum Arthropoda; class Collembola; order Poduromorpha; family Onychiuridae; genus Thalassaphorura; species Thalassaphorura encarpata. Next base: position 21,158 of record WJEZ01000392.1, read on the forward strand.
TAAAAACTGTTCATATTAATCTATATAGTAGTTCTAAAAGTCGTCATAGAAAAAAATAATAAAATTGATTCAGGATCCGAATGAGTTGAGAAGATTGGAAATTGTCCGAGTCCGAGTGGTTGGCCGCCGATGGCTATGATCTAAAAGTCGTCATAGAAAAAAATAATAAAATTGATTCAGGATCCGAATGAGTTGAGAAGATTGGAAATTGTCCGAGTCCGAGTGGCTGGACGCCGATGGCTATGGCTACGACCTGAGTTATTTTAAGAGAATGGCAGGCGGGTAGTAGTGCAGAGCAGGGCAGAGGCCAAGTCCGACAAAGTACGTGGAGGAAATTGCGTATTGGTAATAGACACCTTAAATGTGAGTGTTAAGGAGTACATATGTAGAGCCCTAGCAATGGACAGAGTGGTAGTAGTGGTGCTCATTGAGAGAAGGAGAGGAAAGATTTAATTTTCACCGGGAGAATGGTGTAGAAGCGGGCGGCGGGCGGGCGGGCTGGTTTCAGTGAGCCAAGTCACGTTCGCCATGTTTACACACTCGTGGAGACTGAAGAGTAATAATACTCACTCACTCAGACCATGTACACCGACTATAACCCAGGAGAAACTACGTAGGAGCTAGCTAGCAGAACCCTCAGCTCCTCAATTGAGACATTTCAAGTCTGACAGTAATTAAACCAAGATTAAAAAGTTTTTTTCTCACTCACTTTATTCTCCAATCCATTTCACTACGTACGTACCTACCTTGACTGTACTCTCTCTATTTACTTGTCTTCCTGTACTGTACTCTGCATGCACGAGCCTCTCATTATCTCCCATGACTCTATTTACGTTGGATTGATACCCTGGGGAGATCGCTCACTTCTACCTCCAATGTCTGCCCAGTTCCTGGATCTCTGTTTGAACAATTTCTCTACTTTCTGCTTCTCAATTCGACTGGTTAGAGGCAAAAGCAATGAGATAGCCAAATATTATCACTACAAATCTTGAGTCGATGGTCATTTTGATATCTCCACATCTCTTTGACTATTGCCGGCTTGGGCTTGGGCTTTTAGAGATCTGGAAATGGATGCGGTGGGTCTGGTACTCGCACAGAAATAAATTATAATATTTCACAGGGTTTCATAAAAAACTGAATAAAAATTTAACTAAATTATTACGAAAGTAAAACCAAAATTTGAGACTCGTAGTGAAGGAAATTGAATCCAAACCTGAGCAAGCCAAATCCATTTACAAAAGTTTTCCGACTCAAATAAAAGCTTTAAATTTATTTGGAAGCATTAACATTAAGCTCAAGTGGGAGAAGCAGATTTGTCCTGAGACGTTTAATTTCATTCTAAACACCTAGTGACTTGTAGATCCTTAAATAATGTGTCAAGGGTTATGGTTTTATATATTTTTAATTAATCCATAGCTCAAGAGGTTTTCTAATCTTTTGGTAAGAGCCAAACGAGAGTATGAAGCGACAAGTCTAATCTTGGCCCATCAGTGTCAAATTGGAATATTTATGAATTGGCTCCAGCTGTTTTCTTCGAAATAACACTTCAAGTTTTCTACTTCCTCTTCACTTCACCCTCTCTATTTGGTTCAAGTAATTCTGGTGGAATCAAATCATTTCCTGGGATTAAACTAGGAGCAAAGAGAACCATAGACTAGGGATTTCAATCCAACTTATTTAGCCCTTATCACACAACCAAATCTCAGGGAAATGCAGCTGTTTGAAGCAATAAATTAAATAAATACAAGGAACAGGAACAAATTCATTAGTGAGGATAAGAAAACTTTTGCTTGCAAATAGAATTTCATGGGGTTATGGATTAGAAGAATTCAAAGGATTCAAAATCCTTACACGTGTCTTTAGTTTTGAAGCCAAATGTACATTCATGCATGACAGATCTCTAAACACATGAGCTAAACTTAGACTTTTGGAGGCAGAACCAATTATTTCATTACTAATTAATTAATTAACGCATTTTTTAACCATGCAAGCTGTTTTTGAACTCAGGGAGGTAAAACTACTAATAGGATGAGGTCATATGCTTATATTATATAAGAAATTCTATTTCCAAAAGAAAACAAGTGGGAGTTTTGTGTTCTGAACACATAGAAAAAATCGCTAAAGTTTGAAAGTTGTGAGTCGTATTGGGAATATGTTGCTGGTGATGCGTGTGTGGGCTTATCTCTCATCGCCACTTCCTACCTACCGTACCTAGATCTGTCTATCCATCCTCAAGAGAGAAAAAGAGAGAAGAGAAACAATAACCAGATTCTAAAGTGGATTTTGACAGAAGTGTTGGGAGAGGACAGGACAGAGACAGAGATTCAACTTTTCGGGAGATTCTCCTTTCTCTCAAGGGAATCTCTCAAAACTCAAATACGTTCTGTTCTATGGCATTGGCATGGGAAAAACCCAACTTAAACCAAACCAACTCATTCTCTTGTTCTTCTCTTCCAAATGTAAACTCTTGTAGAAACACGCACTTGCATTCATACAGAGGATCCATGCATGCACGAATTTATAAGGAAGCAATGGATATATAGATAGGATGGATCTACTATTCCTAGTTATATTAGAACTAAAAGGCTTCAGAAAACTAGAACTAGGACTAGAATCTTCTAAGGAAGCATCAGCATCAACCCTTAGCTTTTTCCTAACGATAGTTCCAGACAACTGCCATGTCACGGCACTACTAGCACTATGTGTATGTGTGTTTGAATGTGTAGAAAGTTTTAAATCCGGGAGTTTAACTCCGAGAACCTTCCGACCCGCCGCCATCGGTATGGATGCATATGTAATGCTTCTTTCCTCTCTGAACGTTAAGGCACATCTGTTCATGTAGTTTTCTCTGAGGAGGATGCCGCCGAGATGGAAGGAGAAAAAAAGTACGACGAGACGAGATGTCGATGAAGAACATTTGTTCAGGTTTTTTCCCTTCATGGTCCAGGTTGGTTCCAGGTTGGTTTAGCTAAGGAAAAAATTTTCTCCCTCTTCTTTTCACATGTGAAAGATCATTGCATGAATCCCAAATCACCCTCAAATAGGGAAAAACCCGCGGCGTGAAAGAAGGATTACCACGGAGGAGAAGAGAAAAAAAGTGGTACAAAAAAATTGCCATACTTAAGCCTAAACTCTTCTCGTCATCCTTCTACGGCCAAAACTTCCGGGGTTAAAGCTAAAGGTGTAGGACATGGTGACGCGACGGTGTGATGGAACCAGGTTGGTCCAGTATGACGATTTTCTTCCATCAGACGACATCCTAAAGGACCAGAATGGGCACTTGAGCAAAACTGCTCCGCTGACTTTTTACCGCCCAACACTTTTTTTTGCCTTTTTTTATTAAACATTACTTACCGATTTAAAAGGGGCGTGAGGAGGTTGCTTTAGTAAGGAGTGCAGCAATGAATGTGGGAAATGGCAAATAGCTGGAAACGGTTATTTTATTTTACAAAAAAAAATATATTGAAAGGGGAAATCTTCATTTTAAAATAATGTGCTCAATTGAATGACCCATTTGTAAGGATTATTATTATTATGGCGTCCATTCTATATTTTACTGCACGCAGTCATATAAACTTTTCTTAACCGGTTCCGCTGACTAGGTGTGGTCAATTTTTGAGGAGGAAAATCGTACAGCTTATTAAATTGAAAGAAATTGTTTTTCCTTGATTCATTTTTATAATTTCAACAGTTCAGCCATGTTTCACCCTTTGTGACCCAGTGATCCCGTGCTCTCATTATTTACAGCGTCTATTCTTCAACAAGATCAATTATTCTAACAAAATTTTGCAGTAAAAATACGTCGTGACACTAATCGGCTAATATTCCGTGGCAAAGCGTAAAATATTTTTACTCTATACAATATTGTCTTTTTTCATAAGAAAATCTGTAGAGGAAAATTTCTTTTCCCATCGTCGTGAAGCCATTAGTTTTCAAATTAACAAGAGATGAAAAAATAGAAAATACATTATGCATATTCAAGAGTAAAATCGTGGGTGTTCATGAGATACTGCTAAAGCATGAGACTAAAAATCTAACCTTTACTTAGATTCACAATTCACAACTGCAGCAATGTTGACAAGGATAATTTACCATTCATTATTTGAATGCAAGGATTTAGCAATGAAAATACTACGATGAAAATTATATGCACTACACTGTAGAAATTTGCACATAATGGACTATGGACGGACACCGTGACAAAACTATTTGTAAATACATTGTGCTAGGCCGTTTCTATTTGCAAATGCTCTTCATCATGTTCATTTTTCCTTATCAATTTGCGAAAGTTTATTTGCTTAAAATTTGAAATGAAGGCACTAATAAAAAATTGTTTATAACCGAATTAGCATTTCTTAATTAATATTTTAAGAAGATGAAAAAAATATGAGCCTGCCCGGAATTCTTGCCTCGATTGTTTCACAAGAACAATCCAAAAATAATTTATACTAAGGCACAATCGAATCCACGCCTTGGATGATTTAAACAAATCATTTCTCTCAGCCAGGAATAAACAAGGGAGGGAGAATCCTTGAGTTCTATGCAAATGCTCAAGTCAAATCTCAACAATCAATTTCAATTTCTCTTTTGCACAAGGATTCTACTTGGCTTGGCTTTTCTTATTAGGCCGTTGAATTGAATTTGAATAGAAGGAGTGAATGAACGAATTCTGCAGCAGGCAGTGTGAGGAGAGCGACACTTGATGTCATTAATTTATTAGCATTATCAGCCCAACCCACATGCCAAATAAAGCCAATCCTTCGGATGGATTTAATTAGAAAAAAACTCAGTCTCTCATTATAATCCTAGTCCACTTCTGCTACTGACAATCCAAAATGCTGTGCCATGCCAATGCCCTCTCAAAAAATTAACCAAGTTAAGAACTTTCCATCACTTGACATTTCATTGGAATCGAAACTGAATTTTATTACAAGGAAAGTTCACGACTTGATTCATAGAAAAATATAATTTTGGTACTGTACGAACATGTCTGCTAAAATATTGGTGTGATTGTTTATATATTTGTAGATCATCCAAGGAGCTTCCCTTGTGGGGCACAAGGCAGTAAACCACTCTCAATTCAATCCCACACGAACTCATTTTAACAACAAACCAGTCAACCAACGCATTGAGCCAAAATATACGTATTTGCGTGTGTCACTGATTTGCCAATTTTTCTCTACAGCAGCAGCCTGAGCTATAACATATATGAAACGAATATTGAGCTAGGCACAGGAAAACTCGTCGATTGTCTTCTAATAAATCAAATCAAATGGTTTTTGTACATGAAAAACTCATGTTTTCCCCTTTGCTTTCCTTAGACAAGGATTCCTTTAATTATTGAAGATTTGATTTTCCTGACATGATTCTTAGTTGTTCTTGTCCTTCCTGTGTCCCATATATATCCTAGAGACCAAGTTGGCCTTTGCGCTTCCTGTAGTCAGTCAGTCAGTCCTCCACATTATGTATTCATAAGCCTTATAAACTCCGCGTGTTGACTTTCAATTGAGCTCCTAGCTCTCCTATCCTAAATCCTAATCGTATTCCTAAATCGTCCTACGTTTAGGAAGCGGCAGGCAGGCGTTTAAGTTTAAAATTCATATACACATGTTGTGTAATGGGAGGAAGGAATGAAGGACTGAACAACACAAAGCAGAACACACAAGGAGATAGATACATACGTAATGTAATGCAATATCCCAGTCAGGGCCAGAGCTAGAGCAATACAACAAAAGCCAAGCCAAATGGGGTTTTGTTATTGTGTGGCGAATTTTATTTATTCGCATTGTCGTCCTATCATAAACCTAGCCCATCCAGTACATTACATTACAACCATGTATGAATTTCATACTCCTTTTCTTCTTTCTTGACTTTACTATTGAAATCGTGTCGATAGTAGAATATTGAGTGAACATTATTATGTTCTTCTAGACCTGGTGGCTTGGGTGCTTCATTCATGTGAGGCACCACATATATTCCACAACATGGAGCAGGAGTAGGGCAACAACAACGCTGCTACTTACGCATCGCCCGTATAAGAATAGAATGGAGGAAGACTTCCTTCATAAATATGGAGCTTTGGCCCAGCCCAATACTTCCTATCCTGGGAGACCAAGTTTTGGAAATTCCATCAAATATTACACCACGGATCCGATGGTCTAGGATAAGTTGAGTGGGTGAATCAATGAATGTCTAATATGAAATAACCTTCGTTTCACCATTCATAATATTTGTATTTTTATACAGATAAAACTCATACATCCACGAAAAGAAAAACAAATTTGCAACAATTCCCAATCATTTTCTTTCTCAATAAATTTAAATTCAATTTTATTCCATCAACATCCTTATGGAACCGGATGTTGACGCGCCGGACGCTATCCGACTTGTGAAATATTGACGACGTCCGAGATCTTCAGATAAAAAATAAACCAAAGCAAAGTTGTGAAAAAACATCGACTTTGAATTTCTCCGACTCGACTGTATATTTTTTGTTATTGTTAAAACTTGACGAATGTCATAATTCGATCGAACCGGTATTGATTCAAATTCAATCCAATCAGTCTGGTATGCATTTTTTACCCCTATCCTAGCCCCATACAGACCAAATTGAAAACAAAAAACTGGTGTGTGTGGTTGTATGAGTTTTTTCAGGAGAGGCACAGGATCGAAATATGTATATGCAGGCATATACATCGGAGAACGTATAATATTTGATAGGAGCGGGAAAGTGCCTTGCTTGGCGTGAGGTTCAAGTTAGTTGCCTTGGTAAGGAGCAGCTATCCCCCAGTACAGTGTAGTAGTAGTTGAGCTTGGGAGTCCATGGCTCATGCTTGCTTCTTTGGCTGCAACCAAAACTCCAGGCTTTTCAAACAAACTCCCCATTCCACTTGTTCTACTCAACCAGTCAACGTCGCGTCGCTCGCAAATATTCTCAACAAAACTTTTAAACGTTAAAAAATTAGAATCGTATCACCTCGTCTTGTCTTATTTGTGGAAACGCTAACGTTATAATTAGCCTTGCAACAAAAATTAATCCAAAAAAATACAACAATTCTATTTCATTACACACCGGTAAAATCAACTTTCACCGGAAGCAAGCTTGTGAAATATTTTTGTTGAGAGTTTAGTGGCCAGCCAAAATTCAGTGTGTTTTCAAAAAGAAAATTTCAAAACTAGTGGAAAGGGAAAAAAATCTTCCTTCTTAGTTTTGGATTGCTTATCAAAATCTACAACACAAAAGTCAACGGAGCTGAAACAATTTTGCTTTTACTCAAGATCCCCAGGTTAAAGTTGTGGAGTACAGTGGATTGGATATTGCATAGTGCATCCTGCACCGTGCACGTGGATTTGCATTTACATTTGAGGAAAATCCCCTCATTCCATTAGATAAAAGAAGAAAGAAACTGTGCTGTGCGCCCGTGACACTTGGCTTGAGCTTTAGCTTTTTGCTGCCATGAAAAGAAAAGTGGAAGTGGAACCGGGGCCAATAAACTGAAGGAACCATCATTTCAATTTATGAAAGAACCGAGAAAGTGAGGTCGTCTTTCTGGTGCTTGGATATTGCATTGCATTGCATTCACATTCACAGCCAACCCATGGGCCTTAGCCCTAAGACCCTGGGAACATGAACTTTCTAACCGAATTTGTTCCTCCAATGAATCTCATCATCATAACCCTGATGAGATGACGGTCATTGTCATTCCTGACGATTCTGAACCAAACTCTGGAATTTGACTAAAAAGCAAACGCAAAAGCAAAGCAACTGCTGCTCCAACAATTCTGTCTACCTCCTGTCGTCCCAGTGGCCTTGTACGCTTTGATTCGGTGATGAACATGAAGAGTTTTATACGTGATGATGATGATGATCCTCGTCTCACACTAAGAAGGACTCCCACACCCACCCCTTATACGTATAGACAGACAAAAATAAAGATTCCTGTAGGACATTCTCACTGAGTCCTTGCCCAGCTTAGGCTTAGGAGGACTTTGAACCAAACACGACCAAGACGAGGACGGCCAGGGTAAAAAAAATCATCTCAGACCGCATCACAAAAAAAGAAATACACGACCGGAGAACGCACGACCATTTCTTAAAGCTTTGCTCTGCTCTGCTGTGGATGGACACAACACACAAAAAAAGTAAAAGGAATCATCCAGGTGTTAAAACGGAGATGAAATGAGCTAATAGCTACAGCACAGCTACATCTTATATCTCTAGTCCATGCTTCTCAGTGTGATGTGATCAGCTTCATACCTTTAATAGGGAAATGAAATGTAATTCCAGGTGTGGTGGTGGTATATGCTAATTTTTTTTAGTAACAAGTGAATGTGAGCACAAGTGTTGGTCGGCCGGGTTTAAAACCGCGAATCATTCGTTGACATTGAATTTTATGGGGATTTGCATTAGCGTAGCCTTGTTGGATTAGAATGCCAAGTGAGTGTGAGTGGAGCAACAACTACCCGGATTCGGGATTGTTGACAATGACCATGACATTGAAAAAAGGGGGCGGAGGAGGAGGCAAGA
>WJEZ01000393.1:0-29666 GCA_009869925.1 Thalassaphorura encarpata
ACACCCATTCATTCAAACACTCACAAATTGTGGTTAAGCACGATACTACAGTTACTCTGCCCTGCTAAATTGATGGAAAGCATTTAGCCAAATCACATCTCTTAATCATTCTGCCGATCTAGGAGAAAGTAACGAGTCAAGCAAACGGACAGGAATTCATTCATTTTATCTTTTATACGAAAAGATTAATATGGCATAACTTTTAAATTTTTTCAGAGGAAAATATTTTTTATCTCTTTTACTTTAGTCGTAATGTTGAAATTAGATTTGTAACTTCACAAATATCTGGATTTGGGACTCGTTCATCACACGTATCCAAGATTACATTAGACAGATATGAAGTGCATGGGTGCAATTTTCACTATGGTAAGACTTCTCGTTGACTTTAGGCTTGGAAGCAAGCAAGCTGAGCTGGACCACATTACATTTTGAAAGTGAGACTAAATAAAGAAAAGCAAAAACTGGAATGCATTGTACGTACACAGACTAGACGGATCGCTCCTTGGTTTTCTATAGTTGAGTTGTATACGCCTGTGTTTGTATATGTATTTGTACCTCGACTCCCATCTGTCCAGAAGAGTAAACAGAGACCAAATGGTAAGTCTCTCTAGCCATTATCAAAAACTCGGATGATGAGAAAGCTGAAAGGGTGTCACGGGAAGCAGGAGTACTAAATAGATTGCACTCTGCTCAATGGAATCGGATAAACAACTTTCATCCTCCTCTACATACGGCATAATCAATTGCCCAACTGCCCAGTTCTTCCTACCATGGCTGCTTTTTATGTTTTATCTGATACGTTCACACTTATTCAATTCTTCATGTTCTACCAATGTGAGTCAGTATGCAAATCTCACATTCACCGCATAGGACGTCCAAGGCTCAGGATAAGCTTTACACCATCGGGCTCTTCGGACAAACAAGCACAGTCAAAGGGTTTTGCTGTGTATTTTGCTGTGCATTTTGCTTTCTTATTGTACTCATTGTTCCTAATATTTGTACAGGAATTTGATTTACAGAATCCTATAGTCCAATTAGATTAAATTTCAATCAATTTTAAGGTAGTTAACGTTTTTATTGTCACAAGGACAGAATATTACCTTCGCATAAAATCAAAAAGGCTTTTTCGAGATCTCATAAGATCAGGCAGTTAGTATAGGCACGTTTTTTTTACTATTTTCGGTTTGTTGCAGATATAGAACAATTTTGTGCCATGATGTTACTTAGGTAGTAGTTTTTTGTGAAATTTTTAGTTCTGACTGTTCGTTTGGCGTTATTAAATTAGCATATGCAAAAGTCCAGCTAGTGAGAAGAGTTTAGTGAGAATGGCTAGTGGCGGGTTCCGCTCCTCTTTCGTAAACAACGTAAATCACAGGAGTTGAATGAGAGGGTGAAGAGCCAACTTTTCCACTCTAGACTATCAACTTTCTACATAAATAGCCAGAGCATTAAAAGGAATAGGGCAAATAGATGCAAGGGGTTCTAGTGTAGGACGACGACGCTAATTGATACAAACAATATTATGGTCAACAGACTGGTGGAATGGAATACTGAATGGAAAAGGACTTGCTTGGACTAATAGGATTGCATTTCGTAGAAGAGAAGATGGGACGGAGAATGAGTTGGTGGGACGTGACACACTTCCTTCCCTCGTGAATGAATAGATTACTATGGCCAACCAATCCTGTCTTTCTTCTTGTCACTGTTCATCTTAAATATTGTCAAGGAGGAAATGTCGAGTGCCATTTCATGAGCACCAAGGGAGGAATAGAAAAGCTGAGGGCCAAGAGAAAGGTAGTCAGTCTATCAGAATGCTAATTCTCCTCAGTGGATTATTAGGAAATGTTATGTATCGGGTGGAAATTGAACGGTGGAATGAGACCTTAAAGAAAGGTGGACTCTGGAGAACAACTGGGGCAGAGAGCCATTTCAAAAAGGGTGATGGGACATTACGCTCAAAGACTCGCAATTCTTTGGCCAGAGTGTTATGACGAGTGGAAGATGGTCAGTGGATACCACCGCACCCAAAACTTGGGGACACTGGGCCCACAGCACTCAAGGGAAATTAGGCCCTGGATAGTTGTCCAACATTTGAGACTTGCACTAACGACACTCTCAAGACTACAAACATCCAGTTGAGGAATCCTTTGGTTTTCTACCTCACACTCCCCCGATTCTTCCACATTCTTACTCTTCCGACGTTCCTATTCAACATTGTAATTGCACAAGAAAACGCATTTTGTCAACTACTACTACCGAACGATCCAATTGACTCAATCCCCATTACCTTTGACAATCAAATTCACTCTCATAGTCCAACTGCCAACTACACAAAAATGAAAGTGAACATTTCAAAAATTTAATTTCACAACCCAATTCACTCGGTCAATTTTGCTTTAATCCACCTTGGGGAAAATAACTATGATCAAAATGTTATTTTTCTCACCCTTTTATATACATGATCAAAATATTTTGTTAAAATCCACAATATACGTCTAAAAAAAGCTGTACAAGGGAGTGGGGCAATGCAAGACATCAATTTCTAACCTAATAACCTTTGGCATTTTTTATAATCTGAAATTTGTAGGAGATTTGGATGAGGACGGCGTGAAACAGAATTTATGTTAATGCAAGAGCCCAAGGGACGTGAAGAAGTTTGAAAGTATCCAAGCAGAAGAACGGAAATTAATATCATTTGAATCTTTTACACAATTCAGTGCAACAAAAGGAGAGAAATACGTGAAGTGGTAGGAAAAACATGAAACTACCCCCACTTTCTTCATCTGAATTGATAAATAAATAACCGCTAATCTTGAAAGGTAATAGCACTGAATACAATTAAATGGAATTAAATTGAAGACCAGGGGATTTATTTTGTTCCTTTCTCCATTATTTCTCCACCGAACCCACCTCCATTTCCTGTTCCTGTACACTCTAATGGGAAATAACGGCTAATTTTGTATATTCTCCCAATATTTCTGAGTGTTTTTCGATTATAGCGATTTGCAAAGGCATAAAAATAATTTTCACGCACCTGTTTTTCGGCAAGCAATTTACAAGAAATTATTTCATTACGAAATTTAAGTAATTTAGATTTTTATACCTGTTAGCTTGATAATTGTACACTTCAATATTCAATTCAACAATTCAAAAACAATTCAAAACCTTTGTTTGGGCTAACCCAAATTATGGGATTAATCTTAAAAATATCAATAATTGATCAGTTTTCTTAAATTCGGCGAATATCAGCTGTAGTTTTCGTCAGCCTACGAAAAAAATACAAAAACAAATAATCCATGTACAATTTACTATATTTCTCTTTGAATGTTTCCTAATCGCTTACGCCGAAATAATTGAGTAAAATATGAAATTATAAGAGTAGACTATGAAGAGATGGAAAAAGTCGCAAATTTATAGTATGCAGAAAGTATAGACAGTAGAGTCTAGAAGTGAAAGTTGGGTTGAAGCGAGCCGTAGGACAGAGTGCGTAATGTTGAGAAGAAGGTCTAGAGTTCTAAGATTGGGGCGAATGAGAATACTATAAGAATTCGCTCCGGAAAACTAGCCTTTCTCTTTTGGAATTCCTTAGCATGACCCACTAGCTAGTCTCTGGACTCCAATCCTTGCTCTAATCTCAAACACCTTAGGAAGGCTAATGGATCTAGTAGGCATTTCCGATTCGTATTATCCTCCTAACCTCTTGGAAGTATTCTATTTATCACCCATTCTAATTGTGAAACAACATGGAGATGAGAATCCTTTGCATTTCCTTGTTTTGTCTCTCCTTCCAAGTTTTCAATGAATGTTCTTAGACAGAGAGAGAGAGAAGAAGACCCAAAAGTCAGTCGAGTAGACCAAACTAAGGCCCCAACATCCCAAGCCCACCACAATTCTTGACTTCAAATTGCCTTAATCAAGAAGAACTTGGCTAATCAGGGAGTCAATGTGGGGAATTGCTTCCGCGAGAAAATTGCTACTGTTGCTTGCATACCGATGAACCAACTTCACAATTAATTGGATCCACTATTTCATTATAAAGCATTTTTCAAGGGAGTTTCGCTCATCCATGTCCGACCATGCATTCATTTCTTTTCCACAGCACAGCAAGACTTTACAAAAACTCATCCGACCATGACTCGAATTAAACACCCGCACCCTCTTCCTCTTTTTTTCTTTCTTTATTCTCCTTTCTAACTAACACGTACTTTCCCCTACCTTTTATTTTCCCATCTTAACCTGGATTCTCCTTGTCTCATTTTCCCCGAAATACTCAGATCATTTGCCGATCCTGACAAAACATGTTGACTATTAGAGATGAAAATTTGCTTCTTACCTCCAGGACAGCCTGGAAAGGATTGTTTGTACTTAACGTCCACATTTTCACCCCTGTCCTTGTAGACGACGAAACTTATTTAGTGAGTGGAATGTGATTGTTTGTGGAAATTATATTGATGATTGTTGGTTAATTTGGAATGTAGTTAAAGGGTTGAAATACACGTGGTGATCAGAGGTAGGTTGGCTTGAAGTGAGCCGAGTTGAGTGACACGTTCAAGAATGACGAACAACATATGGAGAAGTGTGTTGTAAGTAGTAAAGTGTTCGGTGGTTGTTTGGCTGGTTTGGAATGAAGGGAAATCGGAGGAGAGAGATACGATGATTTCTAGAGTGGAGACCGGTACTATCCTTGAAGAAAACAGGAGTATAGGTAGGGAAAATCGTGGTGGTTGCTGCTTGCATTCATGTACACAGGCACACACCACCTTGAGCTACCAGGACGAGCAAAGGCAGTTTTTGGTGATAACTGTTTCTCTTCACACAACCCGCTTGCGCTTCTGCGTTTTCTTCAATGCCCACAACACAGCAGTTTTTGTGCTTTGCCTTGCCTTTCGTCTTGTCTCTGCTTCGCCCGGGTGAAAGCAAAGAAACGGGACGACGTATACACAATTGCCTCCCTTGCCTTTCCTTCTCAAGTTTTCCCCATTTACTCCCTCCAATTCCAAGACACACAACTAGGGAGGGAGGCGCACGGCAAAACCTTCATCGAAACAACTCACCAAACCTTCAACGCCAACCAACCCTCCGCCTCATCTCTCTTTTACTCACCTATTGTCCATTCAAAAATCAAATCAACAACTCTAATCCAACTCAGGAATTCACAAGACTCAAATGTGAATCGGATGAGCTTGAAGCCAAAACAATGGTCTGGAGCCAAATGCAAGATTGACGACACTTGTGCTAAAAATGAATATCTCCTTAGAACTGAACCGCGCAAATCTTAAGCCGGAACCCAGGTTGAGTAGTAACGTGTGAAAGTCGGACGGTTTTCACCGATCTGTGCGTGTGTCTATCAAGTCGTCGGACGACTGGCCACTACTACTCTTCTCCTACTGATAGCTCAAGAGAAGAATCCGGCTCTCCTCATAGCTCGGCCCGATTTCCAGAGAAAGATGAGACTTTAACCGATTTCCTCCCGCACCCGTACTTGCACCCTCGAGTCAGTCAGAAATATCCATCCCCTCAAGTTCGCGTAGATAGAAAAGCCCCAACCGAGCAAGACACGTAGTCAAGTTAATGTTGGATCGGAACCTAATGTAACCATAGCCAACTATGAAGCATAGGACTGCCAACTCTAATAATTTCTTGACTCTACTGCCTCAGTGTTTGGGATGATCAACTCAGTTGATTGGTTGGAAGTCAAATTCTCATAGAGAGTAACAAAGGAGGAATAGGGATTCGCGTGTATTTGGTATTGGATTGGTATCAGACATGGATGGACACAGGACAGGATGTGAATAAACAATCATTAGTGATGTGTATTGAGCATAAAAATGTTTCGTGTAGGCTAGAGCAAGCAAGGTAGGCTAGATTGTATAACGTGTTCATTCCATGCATCATAACCCACAACTAACAAGTATCTACCTTCCTTTACACCTGCCACTCTTCTAACAATATTTAAAAACACAAAAAAAAATGAAGTGACGGAACTGAAGAAGAAGTGAGACAAAATGACAGTGATGAATCCCTGGTTTGTCTCTGCCACGATGGGCATTGAAGAAACAACACCTTCATGCTTTGTTGTCTCAAACTTGTCAAAACACAACCAAGTCTTTTTCTAAGGACTAACAAGGCAAACGGAAATGCGTTAGCCCAACGTTTATTCTGGTTTAACATATACATTTATGGACCTCAACCTTCATGTGCTAAAAGTAAATAAAAAGTAATTAAATTCACTCAACTGAAAACAAATATATTAAAATGTCCCGCTGGACATACACGGGGTTGAGGGGATCGCTTAGGCAAAGTGTATGCAGAACAAAGAAAACAGTATTTCCATATTCAAGCGAACTTTTCTTTAATTAAAATCATGCAATGAGTAAGGACGAGCAAATCGGTATAATATTTGGTCAGGACAAAGTTGAAGCCCATTTCTCCATTCAACCAGTTTTCCCCTAAATGGTCTATTCGAGATAAAACCAAGATTTCGAAGCATTTGCTACTATCCGAGCCTAACTCCCATCAAGAACAAACATAAACTAGAATATATCTGTATATATCCTGAAAGGGCCCAGAAATGGATAGAAAGTCTAGATGAGGGCAGATCAGATGGATGGAATTCATAAGTGCAACTATGTCTGGGAAACAACATTGTGTCCTCCGTCCGAGTCGGGAGACCGGCCGACCGAAACTCTTCTCCTGGAAATGGAAGCGCCGTAAATGTCATTTTTTATGAAGGTGGGCATACAGGAAAATACCATTTGTTTTATAGACGAAGCAAGAAGGGATATTTATAGGCGGCTATAAAAGGTGTCACATCTATTTCAAACTTTGGCATTCGACAAAGGTATTTTTGCTACTGTGCAGATTTTAAAATAATATTCGGCTCTTTCATTCACTTCTTTGGACTTTCTACCTAATCCAAGTCCAAGAAAAATAAACCCCATCAGTTAAACCCACTACCATTTTATACTCTTGTCCAAACCCTGTATATCCGACTGATATTCAAACTTACTTAATAATAACGCATGCATTTTCATTTCATCGTTAATAAATAAAGAATTTTATACAACTTCGCGTTTGCTACTTTTGAAAGCCACGCCTTATGTCTGTAGTAGTTTTCATCTACATTATTTCAATTTTATCCTAACCTTGTGTTCTTCAAGTAACGTAAGCAACTTTTAATTTTGGCTGCTTACTTGAATAGCTCTCACGTTAAACTCTTTTTAATTCAATTCATGAGGTTTGGGAAAGTTATGAAAACACCTGAAAAGTTGCTAAAAAGTTGGGCTTGAGTTTGTGAACGCATATTTGAGTATTTTGATACTGAGAGTACTGGTGGACTAAGGAAAAGGTGGAGAAAGTAGAGTGGAAAGAGCAGGTAAGAAAAGTGTAGTCTACAGTCTGTCCATGAATATAATTATGGTAATGGTTGACAGAGCGTGGATGGTTTTCAACATGAGTAGACTACGATTCAGTTTTGTTTCATTTGATTTTCTGTCCCTGTCTCTTCATCCGAGAATTCAAGTTGAGAGCATCTTGTTCTGCCTGTCTAAACTTCATCCTTTCCCTCACTCACAGCCAAAACAACTGAATCTAATGAAATTTCAACATCTGTTGTAAAGTATTATCAGTAATTAGCATAAGATTTACTTTTCCGTGAATAACAATAGAGGAGATTTGGAGAGGGACATTTTCCTGTTCTGTTCTCTCCTCCAGTTTAGTCAACCAGATTAAGACAAAACCTTGTCATGTCATGGCAGGAAGCCACATTGCTTCCTCATTCACTTCAAATCTCTTCTCTTCGTCGTATCAGCCAGAGATGAAGAAAGTGGTCGACTGTGTTTATTCAGAAGAAAGAAGAATGTGTCATGTCGGGCTCTCTTTACTCATACAATGTATCCATTTCTACGGGAAGGAAGGAAGGAAGTAAGAAGAACAATCTGATTGAGAGACTCTAGTCAATGACAGAGTCAAAAGATGCAAGACCTTACGGGGTTGGAGTGGAGCATGGTCTCTTCAGTGCAACAATTGTCCCACAGGGACCCTTATTCTCTTTCCAACGCATAACATGGACGGAAGTAGGGCAAGAAACGCTTCATAAATCCTTCCCACCTTTTACTCTTACCCTGTACTTGGTCCATGTCATCCAATCTGTCAACCACTTCGTCATAAATGAAATCAACTTTCACCAAGACCTCAAAGCTCTAGAGCCAACTTTGCCAAAATCTCGAGTACAAGACAGGGCAGGTGAAGTGTTGAGCTGTCAGTACAGGTGGATTCTCAAAGGAAGAATCTGTAAACACACGGTGGAGCAGGTGGCTGTAGAAAGCTGAGACTGGACAGGAAATAACATGATATATGTAGTATTACTGTATGCTTCACTGCTTCCTTGGCCAGATGAAATGAGCGGTGATTGTCAGCCCTGGTTTGGAGTTTGGACTTGGGTCTTGGGACTCTGGATGAAAAGAAAAGGAGGAAGTTTGAGTTTTGGGTGGATGGCCAGGGAATACGGTGGCTATGTTGTGCTGAGTGAGCAGTTTGTGGGTCTCAAAGGACATTGAAAGGCTTAGCAAGGGCCATTAAGGTGGACATTGAGGAGGTCCACCAATGCAGCACTTCCTGAACGTTATGACCAATAATGTCGGCGGCATTATTTAAAACTGTGCTAGCCGGATGAGAGTTGAACCTAGCTAGTCGCCCATAATAATTCTTGACTTCTTTTCCCTTCTGGAAAATCATTGAGTGGATTAGTAGACCCATCTCATCAATGCATGATTGGCAATAGATGAAATTGGATGGCTCCTGCCAGGGATTGACATCTCCTTGAGCGGTATTTCCAAATTCCTGTTACAAAACCCCTGGATTTTACTTTCACAGGCAGGGGCAAAACTATTAGGCAAGTACTATTGAGAGAGGAATGGGAAAATGGGCAATGAAACGGGACCTCTAACCACCATCACGACTCTTGTCATTCTTGAACACAAGATAGCAAGAAAATAGGTTTATGAAAAATGCTTCATCCACGTTGGCACAATTTCAATTTGAAGAAGGAATTTAGTATAAAAACTTTATAGCAACTGCACAATATCAAAAACAAAGGGATAGACATAGTTCATTTATACACAATTTCATAGCCTGTATAACACACCCTAACACTCTTGCTAGAAAAAGGAAAAACCACTAAATGGGGAAAATTAGGTGGCGGAAGACGAAGGTTAGGGCGAGATAAATAAGTGCTCAATAACGACATATCAGTGCGTATAAAAGGAGCACCCTGGGTTCTCATCGGGTGGCCAATAGTTGTTTTCACACCCGCATCCTTTCAACGTTTCAACTCTACTTTTGTATCCTTCATTCTCAACTCTGTCGTCACGTCCGCTTGGTCCGTCACCACTAACAATATAATCCATTATTTATAACTACTCTAAGTTAAAAAACTCTTCGGAGGCAATATGAATAACAGGATGCGGGATTAAGACTCTTTTTACCGTTTTTTATTTGCATACGTATCCTGGTAATGCGTTGAATTAATTTGACGCTAAAATATTCTGCTCTCTGGATTTTGAGCATCACTCATACCTACAGATTGAAATGTTTAAAAAGGCAAAGTAGAGGGGAAAAGATTATGCTAGCATAATTTAGAAGAGTTGTAAACAAAATCCAGGGAAAATCATCATATGATATTGATGGACTCGCCTGAAGTGTATACATTTGGATCGGGTTCTGGAAGTTGATTCCTCAGCTTTGATGTTTGCCAACCAGACAATGTGAGTTTTGTTTTCATTGATTTCTCAATATATTAGGTGGGGAAAAAGAAGAGAAGTATAAAACAGGAAAAATAAAAGGAAGAGAATCCAAAATATGATAAGATATGGGTAGGATTTTAGTTGGGATTGTATTGGAAAGTAATGCAGAGGCCGATGAGCTGGCTGGCTGTGAGATATACCTAAGATATGTAAGTCTTGCGTAGGGCTAACAATTCACGTCTCTGTTTCCCCTTCTTCCTGTAACTCTTGAGGAGTCGAATAAGAAGGAAGGTTACGTACGATGACAAGACAAGAGCACAAGTCTCCTGTTTACTCACAACCAAACCTTAGCTTAGCTTCCTTGTTTTTCTCTTCCATCTTGCTGACTCTGTCAAACCGACCAACCAAACCTTATGAAAAATGAAGTCGATGCTGAATTTTGTGCGTTTCTTTATTTTTTTTCTGGAATTTATACATGTGTGGATTCAGGAATTGAGAACAACGGATTCGCCGACTAGTCAAGGAATCAGATCTGTACAAAATATCGCTGACTTCTTGATTCTGATTCCAATATCTTTTCATGCTGGATCAACAACAGTCAAGCAAGAGTACCCTATTCCAGGTTTTGAGCCTAGTTCTTAGTGATTGGAGAATTTAATTAAATAATAAATTCAAGTCAAATATTGTACACAATACCTTGAAAATTAAATGTGGTAAATTAGTGACACAGTTGGGTTAGCAAACCCTCCCGCAAAGACACCCTTGGGAATAACCTCTTTATAATAAAAGCAGTGCTTGGAAGGTAAAAATATTCTGTTGTTTTCAACTTTTTACCCAGAGTTTCATAAGATCTGATTTCTTGGCAAAAACAGTTTATGGGTCGAATACTCCGTGTGCTGCTGTTTGTGTTTAGGAAATACTAGAATTATTCCAAACACTTTTTATGTCAATGGAATTAATTTATCTAGTCAGCTTCCCTGTCAACTAAAACTAATCCTCAATCGTATCACTTTTAATACATCCAAGTATAGCCCGAGGCCTTAAGTCCAAATGTATACCATTTATGTTTTGTTTACATATGATTTCAGTTGAGCATCTAAATACAACGCTATTGTTTCACTACTGTTGCGAGTGCTCATCAAGTACTCGTCTCAAAGATTTCAATAACAAAAATATAATAGTAGTGAGTCGTCGAGTCATTACGGATATGCCTAAGGCAAAAGAGGTTCCATTACACGTTATGCATGAAATAAATAGGTAGGTAGGCTAAATACATAACGTTAAACTACAAGGTTATTTTTTCTTGAATATCTAAAAGGAACTTTGTTAGTAGAATCTTCTTTCAGAGATTTAGTATTATCAAATAAATTATTTATTCTGTATTTTGGTCAACATTAATTGTGAAAATTGGATTTGCGATATAATGCAAACAGGGTTACAACAAGAAATAATATTTTGGCAAGAAGAAATGAAAGACAATGAAGTTATTGGGTTAAATGAGTTTGGTTGTATTAAATTAGACATTGGACTTTCCTTGACGGGAAGACTGAGATATTAGTGAGAGGGCATGGTATATGGATGAAACGACATGGGCATGAAGTCTGGTGTAGAAGAATGCTATACTGTTTGATTGCATTGAGAAATGGAAAGAGCTTATGACATTTGAGGTAAAAGTTTTTTGTGGGAGAAAAGAGAGAGATCGAATTGTTTCATCAGGTCTCATAATCCCTACAGCGCATATAATTTAAGAGTTGAGAACTTCAGAAAGCTCCTAAAAGAAACAATTAATGCCTTCATTTTTCCAGCCAGCTGAACAGACTAAATCGGAGAGTCGAATGCAATAGTGGGCTCAGCTCAAACGAATCTACACTTTTCCATCCAAGTTGAAGTCAGAATGTCCCGTCAGCCTATCACTGCTCAGTCCTTTCCCTAAACTCTACGGCTGAAAATAATTAAAAGAAAGTCAATTACAAAGCTACCGGCCCCCACTGCGACACCCCATTCCCTTCTTCATTTGCATGATCACCGAAAAAACATGACTTCTTTTCTCCCACTCCCCAAACCGTTCGCCACCCTACTCTCGATAACAAAGTCCTATTCTATTCTTTTTCTTTTGAGTTTATCCCTTTCCTATCTCATCCACTACTAACCTCTATGTCTTTTTCTCCTTTTTAGATGACCTGCGAATCTATACTTCACTCAAATTCCAAATATCATGAGAAGGCAATAATGTCTTGGAGCTACTCAATTCACAAATCATCTTGGCACCATTAGGTCACTCCGCTCAGGTCATTTGCCCCTTCTTGATGAACGTTGAAGAGAAATGGCAACACATGTAGTGAGCTTCATCTTAACTCAAGTGCCATGCATTATTGCATTCCGTTAGGTTGATTTAGATTCAGCCCAGCCCTAGGACGACATTTTCGTTTTCCTTCATTCCCCATCATTGTCATGCATATTGGAGGCCGAACCGTTAATGTTTCATCGGTTGATATTCTCCGTAATGTTTCCACTTTCACCCACGACCCGATTCTTTCTCCTTGCAGACCCACCACCTGGCTCCAGCTGTCCCACACCATTTGCATCCTTTTCTCTTTCCTCCTCATAATCCTATTTCTAATGTATGGGAGTCACATGCTACAAATACTATTCCATCTCATCTCTACCTTCTCTCTGCTTCCATTTCACCTGCTGCAGGATACGACCACCTCCATTCTCTATCTGTTACCAGGATTCCAAACTCTGACTAAAGTAGGAAGAAGGAAAAAGTCGTTCGCAGTCCCTACACCAAAAGTCGGGCAACCCAATGAGCACTTTCATATTATTCAAGGAAAATGAAGGAAATGTGTCAAAATTTCTCTTCAGATCACAAAATGCAGGTCTGCATCATCAGCAGACCTGCAGATCCTCGCTCTCCTCATTTCCTTTCGAGTATCCGGCGGAATTTCTTCAATGATGTACGAAACATAAGTGCATAATCCTATTACATTTATTGTCTTGACGGCATGAGGGAACGACAACGTGTTCCGCTTTCGAAAATTGAGACAAGAATGCAATGGGTTTTTTGCATTAAAATTTTCAAATTGTCTAGATCCGACAGATTTGTATATACGAGTTTCCATTAATTTAATATTCCTACTCTTAAATTGGTTATTTCTATGTACATATGTATAAGGTAAACTTTGTGTCCTATAATCTACGCATTATACGTGCTAAGGTTCAGACCACCTTGTTATGACACTGAGAATGGCCAAGATGAAATTCAGCCTTGAGACTAAAAGCTAACGTCAATATTGATAATTGGTAGAGTTAATATCACAAGAGCGTTGTTAGTTTAAACAAACAGTAAATATATTATGAAATGATTATTTGTTGCTTGGAATTGTGAAGAACACGGACTGGACTGTAACTTTCAAACTTTTATCAATGACAAGTGGCTCTGGCTCCAAATTCAAATCCCTTTTCCTGTTCAAATATTACAAGGGAATTTTACATAAGAACATGGTCTATTGCTTTTTAAATGTTAACACGCTTTTAACTTTATAATTTTGAATTTGTCATGAACATGAAAGTGAGTTCATAGAACATGACTGTAGACTGGACTCTGAGAATTGGAATGAAGGCTATAGCAAGAGACGTAGTAGGGCATGTTCTGTAATCGTCAAAGTGGCCAAGATGCCCCTGATGACATAATTGATTGGTCTTGGATTTCGATAAAAGTTGGCAAGAGCCAATAACATAACAATGGTTTTTGAGAAGGAATGAAGAGTTTAGTGGACGGGATTGTGGTTTGTGGTCGTGGTGAGAGTAAACGGGAGTAACATATGATCTTCATAAAGCTGTCGTCCGAGAAAAGGTTTGCAGGACTGACATGGGAAACGACTCGGGCACATCCCAAAAACTTTTATGACTTTTCCTCCCGCTTTAGCTGAGGCAGTCGCTATCTCTTCCACAATTAATTTTATAGCCCCCATCCATGTCATATTCCATTAAAATCAAGCGCCTGACACCAACCCAGGGAACGGGAGCTATAATACGGGAGTGGACTCCATAGGTCGCATTTTTGCATGTATCAACTAAGCAGAGAAAGAGTGAGTGGAATATAAGAGAGAGAAGCTTCCTACTATACATGCTTCTCTCGTCTCACAATTATTTCCAACCCTTTTCTTATTATCTCCCATTGATAAGCACCATAAAAGACTCTAGTTCATTCCCAAGAGTCTCACTCTGGGCGGGCAGTAGTTCTAAGGCTACCTGGGCGGGACGCTCATTAAGTTCGATTGGATGCGCCTCGTTGTTGAGGACAGAAAAGGGTGAAGATGATGATGTTGTAGCAAAACAACCAAGTCATAAAATCCACACTTTAGAATCAAGTCATTTCTTTGAGTTGAGGAAAAAGGACGCAGAGGTCTAATGATTGTGAAAGAAGGCAATGCAGAGGGAAAAGTGTAATTGATGAGGAACAGGAAAAGGAGCGGAACACTGTTGGCAACAATTCAGTCCGGATTCTTAAGTGAAAGGAGGCGGAGAAGGACAATTTGCATTCCTTTCCTATACAGGGAAAGAAGATCTAGTGGAAAGACTATTATAGAAGGAGGGAAGAAGAAAAGGGTTTGCCTCGCATTGCTTTGCATTTGCTTCACTCGTGTGCATAATACAATTATGTGGTCTAGTCCAACGCCACCAAAAAGGATAAATTTTCTTTTCTTTCTACCGCAGGAGGAAAAGGACACACAGCACACCGCCAACGAGCCAACTCATACAAAACACTACTCCCTTTTGATCCTTTCCAATAAGCAAAGAACTTTGCCCTGCATCTTCAAAGAATTTCATCCTTCCTTCCTGGCTAACTCTCAAATAGGAAAAAGGACAAGAGGCAATGGTAGCGGATATTGCATTTATCATCACAATCCACAGAATGAGAATGTTATAGAAGGAAGGGCAAGAACTTTCATCCTCTTTTTATCGTCAACCCAAATAATTGCCCTCCATATATCTCCACTATCCTTTTCACCCTTCACAATATTTTACATATAATTGTTTTCATAGAAATTAACAAATGTTTCTCAAAATGCTTCTTCCGCTTTATCGGAATATATCTCTTTCACCAACTTTCTACCAAAAGAGCTCCGTTTATCATTTACAGCCACCACTTGACTAAAATACAACTAAAATCCCTCAGGTTTTTATTCATTGCACAAAGGATTTAGTTTGGTCCATTGTACACATCATATGGAGTGCGTGAGTGGAGCCCAGATGTGAATGTGCTATAAAAGTCCTGGACCGGGTGTGAGTGAAAGTACGGACGGCGCTGGACATGACTGTCCCGTTCCAACGCTGTGTGTTTGATATACTTGTCTTATTTTGATAAAAGGTTCTGTCCCAGACTTGCATGCTCTCATCTCTTTTTATTGAGCCTCGCAGTTGCTACAACTTCTCTTTGGCCTTATCCAAAGGACAGTCATATCTATTTGGACAACTTTCAAGAGAATTAAACCATAACGGAAAACTTCTTTGACACTCGGACTGGCTTTCTTGAAGTTTATGACTCTCCTTTCCCACTTCTGATGCACTACCTTCCAAATAAACACACTCTTGAGTGCCGATCGGCTCTCTTCCCCATATTACTAATACTCCTACTTATTTTATTCCCAACCACCCAGACTCATTTCAATGAGCTTACACAGCTTAGATACCTTAGTCTTTTAGTCCTGAGGGAAGAGACGGATGCAGTCATTTCTCCAAAAAAAAGAAAGGAAGTTATCTAAGTTACTCCCAGGTACGTTGTGAGTGAAGGGTAAAAGGAAAGTAGATATACAAAATACTTATGGAACTAATGGCATGTCTTTGGGATCCGAACGTCACTAGATTTTCTAAAGAGAAGAAATTCTCTCCATTTCTAAATATCACCCGAGACAATCTTCAATCTTTGGCACCGGGAATAACGAAGAAAAAATGAGTGGATAAACATCCAAATGAAGCGGGCAAGAGCACTGAAGGGATTTACAAGTCCCTTATCTCTCGACTACATGATGCCAACAGCTTTTTGTCATCTCTTCCTAGGTTAATTTGAGGAAAACTCTCGAGATTTCCGCCACACATTACGTACATACGAACCTACCCATCAACCGAAAATCCAACCAATTCTAACTGAATGGAATATTTTTTTCTTACTTTGGTTTTACTTCCATTTCTACGTCTTCTTTGTTCTTCTCCAAAATTTCGTTCTCGCCTTGATGTCTTCTCAAGGTGATTCAAGTCTCTGGGATCCCCTATTTTAAAATATGACTTGGGGATTTCCATAGGCACCTCTTAAGTGATACCAGTCCTACCAAAATAATATTATGGGCACATTTTTTTACACTGAGGAACCAGATATAAAGATAACGCAACGTATTCTATAATTTTATACTCTGTTTTATTTTTTGTTACTAAACGGCTAGAGGCACTTGCTCTCACTATTAGGTTCCCGTGCTGGCGGAAAGGAAAAAACGACTGTCACTTGTTTGAAATCTCTGCGATCAAGTGTGTTGGTTACAGAGATCAGGTGAGCTCATCAAGTCGGCGAATTTCAAAGAGGGGTTCGTAGTGTGCAAATATTCATAAGAGTTCTAACCCCTTCTTCCCATTAGGTGGGGATTCACATGAAGGATGCTTTGTATTTTTGTTGGTTGGGTCCTCTTAAGGACAAATGGGCTATGAGTTTGGTAAGTGTTTGTGAAGGTGCTGTGTCATTGTCCCCGGATGGATGTTTATGTCTAAATCCCATGTATTTGAGACGGTAGGAATAGGCGGGTGACCGGGGAAAGGATAAATCTATAGGGAAGAGAATGGTTGGTGATGTTAGTCTCAGAGAAAGGGATTGCGGAAGAGAAAGAAGAGAAATGTTTCAAGTCGGTGAGGGTTATTGTGTCTAGTGTCTTGGTAAACTAAGTTGTACATCAACCCTGCAACAGTTGCATTCATTCAGTCCCATTCGCCTAACCTCCAGCAATATATATGGGCATAATCTGTAATCAAATTTAGTACAATTGTCTTATTGCACCCATTCTTCTAGGATTTTATGGCGTGGAAAAGAAGATATAGAGTTTATTTTGTGAAACACTCCAACCCGGGACGATATTTTAAAAAGAGTGTACAACTTGGGTAGAGGAACCAAACTTGAGATGGAGAAGAGAGTTACGGAGCCTCGTTGTCAGAGGAACATAGCACTTTTACTCTGGCTTCTAAAACTGCGACGTGAAACACAAATCCTTCAAATGCACTGCGTTCCAGAGAAAGTCGAGTTGCCTAAAAACTTTGATCGACTTTGGCGTAATAGCGGATGTTTCAACGGATTTGAAAAAGCAACTCCTCCAGCATTCTTGATATCTGCTGTTACCTCTTGTTCGTCGATATAGTGCTCTGAGTCCAAATTTCTACAAACCCACCTCTTCATTGAGTCGAGTTAAGCAGAGAAAAAGAAGTACTGTGCATGTACGCATTTCTCAGTATGCTCTAGGTTTACTCAACCATCTCAACAGCCGGAACAATATTTCTCCATAAACCACTTACCATTTGCATACGTAAAGAGCCTTTCTCCAGTGACACCCCCTTCCGATTCTCTAGCTATTAGCATAACCTGTTTTGAGTTGGCTTTTTCAACAAAATCCTCAGGTGGGCATTATCCACTATTGCAATCCTCGAGGATGATAGAATACAATTGTCGTAATAGGTTGGACATGATACAATTGTGATTGAAGAATGAAAAGACTTGGAAGCCAAAAGAGTTGGAGAAAGCTTTGGCGGGTGGAGTTTGTTGGACTGAGCTGTTTTGTGAGTTTAGTGAGTTCTACCACCACCACCAACACTCGTTGGCATAAATTGAAGCAGAAACGAGACAGAGGAATCCCCTCAAGCTGCTCAGATTTAAACATCTTTGCTTTTTGTGGGATCAAGTCAAATAGCTTGGCACTCAGAGTTCACAGACTGGATGTAGGGCTTTATGTATAAATGGCATATAAAGAGGGTTATTTTTTAGATGATTCAGCTTTCAAAAGTTTTTGTGAGAGTCTAACTTATTTCAATGAGTCTATCCACGACATGATAGAGTCTTCATGCCACGCACCGTCCTTTGACTAGTGGTGGTGGTTGAGGATCTAGCATTAGTGCAAAGAAAAAAAAAGCCCACTTGGCTCTTACGGTGATCTTCTGTCCCACCACAAACCAATAACCAAATTGCTATAACTCTTCCATATAGTCCTACTCCAAATCATTCTCATAATTTAATAACTAATAAAATTCGTTGCAATTCATTATTCAATAGTTAAATATAATCTATAAAATCAAAACTACCGTTAATGACTATTGTGGGTTATCCGTTCATAATTAGATTATTCAAATTCAAGTACAATCTGGCTTTCTGGCATGTCCTGTCGCCTCTTGAATTTTCGGCAGTACTAATAATGCAATTCTCACACTTGAACTCCAATTCATTATTCATGAACGTTTAAATGGTTTGTACCATCTAGACCACAACAACTTTTGTGTTTAGAGGCTCAATTAATCAATTAATAAGAACTAGTCCGTTTAGTATCTTACTAAAAAATACAGTAAAGTCAAGAAATTGCTTAAATAAATCTAATCTTTCATAACTAAAGAAGAAAGACTGAAAGAAACAGTTTACGCAAGTTATTATATCATGGATCCAAGTTTAGTTTCAAAAGTTAAAACAGTGGGCTGAGGTGGGAAAAAGGGAAGAATGAGGTAAAGGACTGCCTTAGCCTGTCTTAGTGGGTTTCTGGTTTGAAAATATACAAAAATGCAAGCGAACATTACCATAAATCAAGTAGTCCTCTGCGCTTGACATCAAGTTTCGTAAAAGGCGAGGCATGGTGAATGGGTTTTGGAAATTACTTAAACTCGTAACGACAACTGTCGCAAAATTTATTAGCTCATAAGATTCTCAGTTCGACGCCCATTTGAGAGCCAACCGATAGAACAAGACCGACAATTTCTATACAATACCAAAATGAGTCCCTTGTCTCATTCCAATTCCGGAAGCCTTCTTTTCACCCATTCCCAGCAGAGGAAATAATGCAAAGGAAAGAGAAAGGCAATCGGTTTTTCCTCATGGCCCCACATCATCTCCGTCCCAATATTCATAACTCAAACTTCCTTCTAGACGTCAAAACTACCTGTGTCTTTAGCCCTCTCCTAAAATCTCAATCCCATACCAATACTTCTCACCAAATCCCGCTGTCTCACTTTGTCATTTTCCAGAGGAAGAAAACTCCAGCTACCACCAAGGCTTGTTCATCCTCATTCTATTAGCAGAAAAGAGGGCAACAGCAAATGGGTCCACTCAACACACACTATGTACATGGCGAAAGGACGGTCGGAAACGGAAATGCTAACGGCTACTCACATTGCTTTCCTCATCTCAATAACAGCAACAGGAGTCCTTTGGTCGAGGATTTTCCGGTGTCTGGTTTCACTCCGGGAATCCCAAAATCAGCTACCAGAGTCATTCTACCACTCATCCCATCAAAAAGACAATAATAGTGGGCAACGTCTTTCTTTCTCACGGATTCCACTTTCAGTTTCAACGCAAGATGCGTTCACAGCATTTCCTTCTATACTTGTCACTACCTGGAAAAATGACCTTTTCACCCTTTTTCAAAGCTCAAGATTTTCTCAAATCCAGATAATGTCTCTAAGTTTCTTCTGCCTTCCCTTGAGGGCTTAATTTTATTACTCTCACCAAAAATACAACGAAAGATTGCAACTAAAAGTGAATTTCATCTGTTCGATAACCCGATGAATTAAACTATATATAGGTAGTAGGTCCACTTTATGCATTACAGCTATCGACTAGGGAATTGCTGCTGAAAAGAAGGTTAAAGGTGGATTGGAATTGTTTAACTGGTCTAGATGAAGCAGGTGGATTAGAATAGAGAACATATCTGAATGCAGATCTAAACGTCTTCAATGAATTTCCAGTTGGCTGCTTTATTCTGATAAGTCGATAATTCGCCACTAATTCTACTCGCTCGCACAAGCTAGAGTAGATGAGAAGGGAAAGACCCATGGTTGCGGTGGACTGGAGTGATTGCTCACAATCCATGCAATCTCCTTTACTAATTACGGCATGTTGTTCTATGTATTGGGATGGGTGGCTATGTGACTGAGAACTCACCTACTAACTACTTAACCTCCACCCGCCATCAACAACACATAATGCTTTTCACTATTAACCCTTCCTTCAATATCCCTTTCCTATCTCTCATCATACAATTTTGCCATGATTCTCTTGCTCTGCTGCGCTCTCTTGTTTTCAAAGCTAATTTGTTGACTCAAAACAATGCCATTGCCAAACAAATTCTTACATTTATATATCTTGTTCTTATCCGGAAACTTGGTCCATCCTGCCCATTAATTTTGAGTTTGGAATATCCCTGGCCTTTGCACAGTCCTAAGGATTCTACAGCTCTTAGTCTTATTTATTGGCTTTCAGCATTAGCACAAAATGAATTATGCAATATTACACTTGAATCGTCCTCAACACTGGCCAATTACACAATACAAATATTTAAATTTTAGTCCCAACTACAAAGATAACAAAATGTTCATTAATGAAAATGAAAAAGAACTCACGAAGATCACATCAAGTGTCCTTTATTCTTGTCGCCGCCTATTTAACATGTAAGACAAAATGTAGTATGACAATTCTGACATTGGCACAGGTATCGTCGAATTCAAATAAATTCATATTCCTTTAATGCAGAGAATTTCTGGGTTATCATTTTCTTATCTCGGTTTAATATTGTGAGGGTGGTCATGTATTCTGGACGTTCCGTTTATATAATAGACCTATTGAAAAGAATATATTGGTAAATATGTAACATGTGCTAGCTACATGTGCTTATAAACAAAAGAAATAAGTTGGTGGTTATTCTATTTACGTAAAGTAAATAATTATTTCTCCTTATTCAGAGTGGCATTTACAAAAGGAAGGCCTTTGAGGTACAAACGTTGTGATTACTGGTTTTCGTATGTGACAAAAAAGGGTGAGCATCGTTGTGTTTTGGCCAGCATGTGTATGGGCAGAGAGCGTGTAAAGGAAAACCTCCCAGATCACTATTAAAACTCAATAACCTATGATTACCTTCAAGAAATATTGACTGCAAAGATGTATGCAGTAGGCTTGATCTCAACCGTAGCATAACTTTTGAGTTCCTCAATTGAAAATCCTCAATCTACAGTCAAATCTATACTCAAGCAAAATGAATGTTGTCATTTTCCCACGCACACCGACCACAATAAGTACAGTTTACAAGGGAAATTGAAGACTAAATTCAAACATTCAATCCATTTCAATATTCGCACGCAATGTTTATCTGCATGAAAATAGTCCCGTCAATTGCCATTTTGTGCAAATTTGTGCTCACACATCACTGAATCCCCGAAAATTTTGTCTTTCCCATTGAGTGCCAAGCAAAGAGAATGAGAGCTGAGCTGAGCAAGTGTGGGAAATCATTTGGATGACTGACTTGTTATAAATCATAAAAAGTCGAGCAAATAATTGAGTGTGTAGTCCATTTACAGGAGTTCACTTGTAATACAATGTTTAATGGAACGAACGTGCTCCTCATTTTCAACGTCTTGAGCTGGCTGAGATCTAGACAAAAAGGCAAGTCGAAATAAATCCAAAATAACTCTGTTCTGTCCTATATATCCTCCATTTGAATTGGAAGAGCAAATGAATAATGTCACACCTGCAGTGCGTGAGTATGTTGTGTTTATGTACAGAAAGACAAGTGCGGAGGAGTCTGTGCTTACGCATAGAGCAGGACTGGAACATTCATAACGAATTTACCCAACATACAACTTGCCTCCTTGTCTGATATAATTAGAAGGTTTCTTTACCATACTAAATTTAGACTTGTTTATGGGCAAACAAACAAGGCCTTCCTATGATTAGACAAACCAGAAATACACTAAACTCTCTCTTGTACACACCCATCCCATCCACTTTGCTTATTGAAAATCCTCTTCCCTTCTTCCTATCACCGCACACAAATTTTACCTCTGAATTGGAATGTAGATTCAGCCTGCACATTTCAAAAGGATTGAACCGACACCTCCCAACCTACTCAACTCATTTCACCACCAATAATCAACAATTTTCCAGCAGAGCAATCAAATAGACATTCCCGGATACAAAATCGGTCTTTATTCCCTAAATTATTATATATACGTAGTAAGTTAAAATAATTGCTCGCATGTTCTGAAATTAAGGGAATAACAACAATCTATTTTAGCTAGTAAAATAGCAAAAAAGAAAAATTGGTAAAGGTTGCAGAATAAAATTATCATCATTGTTATAGTTGAGAATATATTCAGAAATCTGAAGGTGGGATAAGGAAGAAGGGGTTATGAAGAAAGTCCCAGGAAGGGAGGACAAAAGGCCATAAAAGCATCAAAAAGGTTCCAGAGAGAATTCGGGTCAGGGAAAGAGGCTCGGGAGGTAGAAGACATAACATATAGAAAAAGAAAAGAATTATCGAATGTGTTAGCTGAGCTGCTTTCTACTGTCTCAAAACCTAATGTGATTCAGAAATTAGTTTACTAAGGCTTGCGTCGGTCATTAAGTTTCTAGGAAAATGAATGCCGATACTTTAAGGGTCAACATGACATATCAAGTAAATGCCAAGCAGATATTTGGTAAACAATGCAAATTGAGAACAATAGACGGAGAAGCGAGGAAGTCTGACATTCTCAACACGAGTGTTGTTCATAGGAGTGAAACGTTACATTATCCTCAAACCACTCTCTACTATGACTAAATACTACACTAAATTTCATGTGCAATCTATGAATGGGATGAAATTCTATAGGAGACATAAATTTTGACATGCTTCAGAAATGGAGTGGTGGATAAATTTGCTTTTAAATAACATTTTCCGATGAGACATGAACCCTTGGCCTGGACTTTCACTCTAGTGATGCTCAACCTTTGTGAACTGACTTCCGCCTGTCCGACTGTAATATATCTTTGAGAGATGAAGAGTCGATTGAGACCCAATTTGACAGAATCTTTTGTCTCCACTGTCTTCTGTATCAGCAATCCTAGAACAAAAATCCTGTCAACGAGAAAAGCATGAATCTGCAACTCTTTCCAAATATCTTTCCTCCAGTCGCTTACCTCTCGCATATTTATTGCTCCAGTAAAAAATGCATCAAATACAGAACAAAATGTACGGATTCTATCACTGGAGTTGACATAAACTCGGAAGATTCACCGATGGACCCCAAAACCTTTTCCTATACATTGAGGATATGGACCAATTCAATTCAGATCTGGACTCAAATGCCCAAGAAGCCAATGCACGGATGAAAGGAGTTAAGGCCATGGACGAAAGACGGGTAAAGTAAAGTCAAGTTGAGAGAAGATCAACTTTGTGTGTACGTAGTCATATTGTACTAGAATTCAGTCCTTCTTTCTGTGCTGCTAGTTGAGTATTTTCTTGGGGCAGGAGCAACACAGACTCATTTTTCAGTTGTCTTATCCTATCTTTCCTCGAGAGAATCCTTGATGCCTTTCTCACACCGACTACTGATACGCACGGAAAAACCATGCATGAAGTGAATCTATGAGAAATGGTAGCCAAAATACATGAATAATCGCATCATATGAAGACAAATGAACCAGCTTGGTGATGGGTCGTTCCTCTAGGCCTTTTTTCCTTTGTTTGTGTATATTTTACGTAAGCCTTTCGCACCTCATATCAGGCTATGGTCCGGTTTCTCATAAATATCACAACCACAACGCAGCATTCCTTCATTTCTCATAATTCATCATGGTCATTTCAAAAATTTGACTTCATGATTCTCCAAAAAGGGTTTTGATGGATTTCACTGTGAGTTCTAAAAATTTCAGCATTGCCCTTACATACCATAAACATAAATATACAAAGGTTTGAAACCTTTAGGTGATAACAATCATAAAATAAACGTACAGATTGAGATTGGTGATTGGCATTATCAAGTGAGCGTGTTATTATTCAAAAGCTCATAAATTTCCTTGATCTTTCCTAGAAGTAGCTGTGGAGGATTCGAAGGCTGTTTACCTTTAATGCATTTAATGTATGGTGAAAGGAGGGATTTAGTGTGTTAAAATGATTGTTTTGTGAGAATAGAGGCAAAGTAATGACTCCTTCGACTCACATTTTCCTTCCAATGGTCATCCATTTGAGAAAAAGACGGCACACTTAAGAGAGGGAAGATAAAAGGTGCTTCTGATTAATGACACCTGATATCACTTTAATAAGAATGGGCTTGGTCAT
Organism: Thalassaphorura encarpata; assembly: GCA_009869925.1. Classification (NCBI taxonomy): domain Eukaryota; kingdom Metazoa; phylum Arthropoda; class Collembola; order Poduromorpha; family Onychiuridae; genus Thalassaphorura; species Thalassaphorura encarpata. Next base: position 24,071 of record WJEZ01000393.1, read on the forward strand.
AGGTGTGGTCCACACAACACCTCCTCGACTTGGTTTTCTTTTCCACTTAGTCAAATTCCTATTCCTTCTGCGTTATCTCCATCGAAATTGAGCTAATAAATTCACCCTTTCCTAATTTTATTTTCTGGTTATTGGTCATCAACCGATGTCTGCCTCCTTGCCTACACCCCAAAGTAGAACAAGCAATGCACAAGTCAGAACTTCGTACTGCGGAAATGGCATAATATGTACCTGTATGCCTATTATCCATGCTTCAGTTTCTCCGTTTTATCTCTCCTCAAAGAGCAGCCAAATATACATTGCTTATTATCAAAATCATTATTTTGGAGTTCACACTGAACGCAAATCTCCAAGGAACATTAGTTAATAAAGTAGAGGGGGAGGAGGAAATCAAATCATATTCTCCCATTCCGTCACATTTCACACAAGTGCAACCAAATAATATTTAAGCGTGAACACTATAAAACATTTTCTTTTTGTACTAATTTATCAAAAGAGAAATCTTGAAGAATTCTCTAAGGTCGAATTAAAATTAGTTAAGGAATTGCATCTCAATTTGTGCCAATTTATTCCAAAAACCCTAATGTTATTTCCATTTGAACTTATTGCACTTGTCAGCTTTAAGAAGCTGAGAGATTTTAATTATATGTAGAGAAGTTAGATTTGTGACCCGTCCACCCGTGATTTTGGGTCTGAAAGAGGTGAACAAAAGGGAATGATAAACTATTCGCATACACAAACACAACCCAATGAATCGAGGAATGATGGAATTGTGGAGACATATCCATTCACACGTTTCTGACGTTAAATCTTGTGTGACGAGTCGTAATAATGATCTGGATGTGATTCTAGAAATATCTCTTGGTCACAGGTGAGCACCACCAGAGCTATATTCACATTATCAAAACACAGAGTTGGATGCATATATTTCCGAATAATACCAATATTTTTCTCAACATTTTTTAACGTCTAACTGTGGCGCCTATCTGAGAGTTCAGACATAATGACTAATTTCCTGAGGAATCCAAGTCAGTTTGAGCGTGGATGAAAAAAAGACTGCTTAGCTTACATACAGTGTGGATGTAATGCAACCAAGAAATAAACAAACATAACTTGCTGAATAATAATTCTGCGCGTCATTTTTCTGAGGTTGCAATAAAAATGAAATTGGCAGTTGATAGCATTGACATCTAAATAAATATACAGTTTGAGGTCAAAACGACTTCCATCGTCTATTCCATGACAAGACATTGCCAGGAATAATGGAATAGAAATAAATACAAAATTGAGTCAGCCGGAGTGAAACTACCGGGAAGAGAATTCTCTGAAGCAAATCACGAAGACAAATTTGAGGGACTGACGTGAATAAATTTGAAATAAATGTGCATTTAGAGCGGAGCTGTGAGACAACACCTCGTTGGAAGTGAACTTTGTTTATGATAAGATGATATGATGATAAGATTTAGTATAGAGTGAATCCAAATTTGAAATGGACAAGAGCGGAAAGCGTTGATGCCTTGTGGATTGAGGCATAAAATGCAACTGTTGGAACGTGCCAGGAGTGATTCCATCACCTGGAGTTAGTTCATTGCATTGTATTCGAGAAATATGAACGTGGCATGCTGCCTTAGAGTCGAATATACATAAAAGCACTAACATTGGAACATCACACACCACAGCTCAGCTGAGCTTACTACAACAAAACCCATGGTAATAGGACTGAGATGATGATGATATCAATTTGACCGTATAATAGATATGTCACACCTTGCATCTATGGGTTTGGTGGACGCATTAGACGCGCTTTTAATGAGCAGATCCACGTAACAGCTTATTGCTTGTACACATGCGATAATAAACCAAAGCATCTGCATGTCATCTACAATCTCCTTCTCCTTCTATTACTCCTACAACACGACACACAAACTCAACTCGACTTGCATTTTTACTCCTAATATCCATCTTTCACACTCGTCGACTCATTTCCATTCGAATCTAGGCTGAGACGACTATCAAGACCGTTCCAAATTGCGAGCTCCCAACACAACAGCAGAAATGCCGCCTTCCTCCATTCCTATACAGATTCTTAATTTCTACTAACAAATTCTAAAGTAATAATAAATTAATCTTGCCTTTTCGCTCTACCGTTACATAATGTCGTTGAAATGCATATATAGAAATTTAATATTCAATTTATGAAAAGTTAATTTGAATTGTAATTAATCTCCAATGCAATTACAAACAAAATGAATTATCTGAATCAGTGCTTAACATTTAGTGTTGAAAGTTTAGGAAAATAATGATCGAGTTTCTTAATTATAATAATGGCAAGTTAGTCAAGCTATAATATTAGGTCAACGGTAAGGAGGTAACCCGAGCAAAATAATCAGTCGTAGATTCATGCAGTATAATTTGCTTTTTCATGACAGCTAGAGAATTCTGAATTATCGGGCATTTCGTATTTCCTTATTTGATACCCGCTACAGTCTTGGCATTATAATGTACCTTCTGTGCTTCTTAAGTAGAAATTCAAATATTAAAATGGAAAATAGAAACTAATCCGGACTTTCATGTATGTGTATACGGGTATGTATGTACATCTATCAAGTTTGCTAAGTTGACTGAAAATTGATACATATGTAACTTCACAAAATGAGCCAATTCTAGAAACTCAGGAATTTCTGTAAATTCTTTACCATGCACACACGTGAATTACATTACTCGGATTTGATTGCCAAAATTGGAAGAGATTTATCTTCTCCCTCATCCATTCCTGGCAATGAAGAAAATGAAGATAAATAAAACAATTATGTATTCCATCTCTGGACTTTATTATTCCTGTGCTGTGTAGCGATTCTCATTACAGCATTGTTTGCAGTCCAGAACTATCATTGGGTAGAATAGAGAGGAAAATAATTGCAAACGCGTAGCCCATCAGGTGAACGCACGGTTGGCTAATTAGATGAACAAGCTGACAACTAATTAACTGCAAATTGCAATTGCTGTATTCTCTTATTGAGCAATTCTTTTTGTAAATTGCATTGAATAAAAGGTTCTTAATACATTGAGCAAGTCTCTCTGGAGAATAGCGTATGAGATTTTTGTTTATGGATGGGGAAGACGAGATGGAGCAGCGGATGAGAACCGACAAGCGTGATGACGTGCATATTATATAGCATTTGCATCCTTTTCTATGGGAGCATTTATTTACAGGAACTGATTTTACCCTCTGCTTACAAGGATGAATTGGGGTTGCTGCGATGCGACATACAAGGGAGCAGTAAAGATAAACAAGGAGTTTACTGGTATTTCTTGAGACAGAGAGGTATGGAAACACGGGGAATGCTTTCTGGTTAAAAATAAAGTTTACGAGATGCGGAAAGAAGAATAACAAGGATAGGGTAGAACTTGGAATCGGTTTGTTTGTATGTATGAGGAGAATGTGGATTCGATACAATAGGAGTTAGACAAACGACGAGTCCATCGGTCCGTACATAGTGACAGCGTCCACTTGTATGACCATGGACCAGGGCAAGAACGAAGGGAGAAGAGACAAGCGGCTGATAGCTCTCAAGAATAATCTGTACAATCAGTAGAATCATGTGAATCGACCAGTTGATGACGGTGAATCAGATTAGACTCAGCCAGGGACTTTCCTTTAGTAGCATCGTTATCTCTTTCTCTCGTCTGTCTCTGGTTTATTTTTTTGCAAATTCAGCAAACAGTTTACTTTCCCACAAATAAATGCCCAAGCACTTGTTCCTTCATTCCTTGCGGTGACCACAAAGCTCCTCATCCACCGCATCCATGTCCAAAATTACTCTGAGCGGAGGACCACTATAATTTAGGAGAGCCAACAGAACATAACCTTTTGTCCTATTCTCTCAACATGAGCGTCGCAATCTCATTCTCTGTGCCTTTCTCCATAGTGTGAGTGCTTATGGCGGAGAAAGCTTCCTTGAGAATTGCCTAGGGTTGGAAACCAATAAGTTTGACTTACCGGGGCGGGAAGATGAGTGAACAAGTTGAAGACGAGTACAAATCCACGAGTCACCTGGAGTCAAGCTTGGGTTTTTTGAAAGCACTGCTACACACCAATTGAAGATGAAGAGGAGTCAAACCGTCCTTCTTCCATGCAGGACTGACACAGATTGAATGAAGCAATCTCACAGTCTTGCAGCACATAATAAACAAAAATAATACCGCTCTCCGCTCTTTTCCACTCTTCGCTTTAATTGCCAGAGCATATCGATCGCCAAATATGCCTCGTAATCTTCCATGTACTTGGGCGATAACATTTATACTGTCGTATGAAGTTTGTCTAAAAATGTTTTCCTAATCGATTCCTACTCCGACTGAATTAAAACAACTCAGCGAGGGGCTAAACCCTGCATACAACTCAGTCACTCATTCCTGCCACACCAACAACACGGATGTACACATAACATACACCAATTCACCCGGCGTCTACCTTTTCTACCGTCACTCTCAGCAATACACTTTCTCAGGTCATATCCCTTCCCGCCAGTTTAAACCCCATTTGGAATCATCATAGCTAAACAAACGCGTTCAAAATTAGAGGAAATATGAGTAGCATCTAATGTATGCTAGACGCTCTTAAAATGTTAACCCGCTTTCAAATCGAAACCAATTAAACTATACTTGATCTTTCTCCGTTTGTGAGAGACATCCATTCCACGACTACTACACCACCTGTAGGTAATCAACTCGTTCAATTGCAATTAAATAATCTAAATCGTTTTAATTTGTAGCCTCTGAAAGGTGAAGTTGTGATTTGTTGAGGCGGTAGAGAAATGTCATTAATACCAGGATGATGCCAGGTAGTAGAAAGTTCTACCGACTCTAATGCACGTGTTGTAGCAGGTAATAACGAAGAAATTCACTTGCAACGATTTTAATAGGAGTAAGATATAAACTTTCGATTCTCTGGCCTATTGATAGATTCACAAACGCGATAGCATAAGTTGGCTAGTTAGCACTGCCTTATTAACTCAACTCACTAAACAGGTTACCCGAGATCTTTTCCGTGTCTCGACGCTGGATAAGTTAAAATCTGATACACTGCTATTCCGATAAGAAACCTGCTGCTCAGAACAATTCAATCCACAATTGTAATGTAAGTGTCAATAGTCCAATAATTTGAGGTCGTTTGATTAACCAATGACAGCTAAGCTGGAATTTTATGGGCGTCGGGCGTTCAAAGAATTTATTTATGGCGATAAAATTTTATTTTGTTCAGCGCTTAGAACAAGTTCGATACATTTTAATAACATATTACATATTCTATGCTAATTTTTATCATAAAGTTTAAAATGACCCGTGCTTAACTTACGTTAATCAAAACACCAACCTTTCGCCTAATTAGGCTAATGTTGGTACTATAATTACCATACGTGTGTACCCCGTCAAATCCTAATCACAGTTAAGTTTGAACAAGATTTGAGTTAGTAAGGCTTTCTTTATCACGGATTTTTTTTATTTTCATTTTACTAGTGTGGGTTTGGCTTCGCCAAGCCCACAGGCCAACCACAAATAAACATTGGCATAATAAATTTTTCATTGCTATGTGGGTTTG